>RJVU01075544.1:3906585-3934041 GCA_003731715.1 Anabarilius grahami | reverse complement strand
TAAAAAAAAAAAAAAAAAAAAAAAAAAAAATAGCTTTTTAATAAAATTAAAGTGAATGAGGACTATGGCTGTCAAGCTCCAAAAAGACAAAAAAGCACGAAAGAATCATAAAAATGGTTCACAAGCACTATTTTCCAAGTCTTCTGATGCCATATAATAGCTTTAAGTGAGGAAGACAAAAATTTAAGTCAATATTCACTGAATATTCCGATATCCGTGCTGGCAGAGTAGCTATGTCTGATTCATGAATAAATTATTTTGAGTCAGATCTTTTCAATGAATCACTTGTAGTTCAACAAACAAGTGAACTGAACAACTTACTAAGATTGCAGCTCACTAAAGAGGAGTTATAAGTTCATCACATGACTCATGCTACTTTTTTGGTGCCTTTACATTATCTTTGAAGCTTGAAAGCTCCATTCCCATTCATTGCAACCGCAAGCAAAAGAGAAACAAGCACATAATTAAAAAATGTCTCCTTTTGTGTTATACAGAAGAAAAAGGTCATATGGGTTTGGAATGACATGAAGGTGAGTAAATGATGACAGAATTTTTATTTTGTGCGTGAACTATCCCTTTAAGGGTGTAGAAAGTGTAGAAATTTTTACAAGACAAGAGGAAAGGAACAACAGTGAATAATTCAGGGCCAGGTAATGATCCAACTACCTTGATTTCCTGAAAAGTGTCTTTAGAAGTAAAGACAACAAAGCCTCTGACCGACTGAGGCAGCAATAAAGAGGGGAAAAAATGATTACACACAGAGCTTTGAATCGATTCCCTTTTGCTTTTAAACCTGATACAACAGAAATATGAATTTCCATCAAATATTGTCTGCATCAGGAAAACGTCAGCATCCCTCGGTGAGCTTGTCAATCAAATCCAGTCTCTGCTTTAATCGTCAGAGAAACATTTACCAGGCCTTCAGTCTTATGTGAAGTGGCAGGTGTCAAATAGATTCTGTCTGGTTTCTGTATGATGGAGGTTACATAATATGTCTGTTGACATCGATCATCTCTGAGACGCTGCCAGCAGGAGATGGGTTACTGACCTAAAAGGTTTTTCGAATGTCACTGATATGCAGAGGTACTGGTCAGACACTGACTTAATGCATTTGTTAAACAAAAAAAGCAACATGATTGAAGTGATTTAATCTCACTATGAACTCTTCTCTAGCTGCAAGGTTACATAAGATCCATAAAACATTAGGTGCTACTTACCTAAAGTCTCTAGCTTGCCCTTGCTCCTCCAGTAAGTGGTCATTTTCTCCTTTCTTCCAGCCAGTCAAATACTTCTCACCTTGTGACTGGCAGGTAAGTGAGCGCTTTTCCCGCCCTCCCATTGGAGTCGTGTCCGTGGGAGAGATGATGTAGATTTTTGAGGGGTCAATGGAGCTGGAGTTCTTCAAACAGCGTTCAGAGGGGCTTCCAGAATGACGAGAACCACTGAGGGGGAAAAAGTGGACACCAAAATGAAACCAATAATTGATTACATAACTGATTTATCATGTAAAAGGGATGTCTGCCTTAAAAAGAACTATTAATTATAAGGTTTTAAGAGGATTCTTATCAAGGCAAGAAGATCGGAAGTAAAAATGACTCTTGAAAAAGTAAAAATACGATAAAGCTCTTTCCAATCGAAGCCTGTTGCACAGCCAGTGTTATTTTATTATTATTTAGCATTCAAGTCTTTCTTAGCTGAATAAGCAAGAATAAGAAATAATACTTAACCAATAATGAACCACTCTTAAATGTTACTGGCAAGTTTCACAATTTAAAAACAAAGCTATAAACTTCAGGGATGTGCAAAAGTACATGTAAATCTAAACAGGCAGCTGTTGAATGAGTAGTCAATCATCATGTAAATAATCATATGCTCTCTCTCTCTCTATCTCACCTGGAAAGAGAGGAGATCTCACTTAGATCTCCTGTGCTGCCATCTGTGGTGTGACCGGTGGGTGTAGCGGGAACGTATCCTTGAGACAAGAACATCTTTGCCCTTCCTTCATCCGTCTCACCATCCTCATGGTATTCCAGAGGCCACGGGAGTCCTGTCTCAACCCTCCCATCCCTCATGACCATCCGTGAGGGTCCCACCCCAGTCAGGGGCAGGGAAGGGGGTGGAGGGGGCATGCAGGGTGCTGTATCTATCCCGCTGTCGGTGGACGCCCCCTTTATGTAGGTTAGACCCAGGGACTCTGGATCCATTGGGTCTCCAGAACCGAAATGTTTCTCGTCGCTGCCGCTGGAAGCATTGCTGGAGAGGGTGTTGTTACTGGAGTGGCTGGAGCAATGACTGTGGCAGCTCTTCTCACGGGGCTGGAAGATTAAAGTTGACCAATTATTATGGTGGAAAAATCATGTACTACAGTTTGGGGTCAGTAAGAATTTTGGATGTTTTTGAAAGAGGTTACCAAGGCTCCATTTATTTGATTAAAAAAATAGAGTAAAAACAGAAATACACTGTAAAAAAATTTTTTTTTTTTTTTTTTTTTTTTTAAAGTTTTAAGAAAAAAAANAGTTTGATCAATCAGTTATTGGAGTTTTTACAAGAAAATTATATTTCAGTCCTTCTACTTAAAAAATACATGTTTAATTCAGTGTGTTACCTGTCATTTCTTTGTAATTATTTTGTGAAATTTACTAGCAATTTCTGAGTAAAAATTGTTTAAAAATAAAATCCTTTACCAACAGTCTATTGTGAAATATTAATACAATTTAAAATAATAGTTTTGAAATTTTTCAATAGATTTCTATTTTCATTCTAATATGCTTAATTGGTGCAAGAAATATTTCTTATATATATACATATATGACACAACCGATTATGTGTGTATATAAAAATAAACAAATGATATATTATTTTATCGTATAATAATAAAAAAACATTTGTTTGTTTTTTCAATATATTCAAAACAAATTTTCCTTTTTTAAAATCTTTCATTAGTACTTAGGTACTGAATACGAGGCAGGCAAACCATTTTATCAAAATGCAACGTTTTACATCATGGTCACAATACAATCCAACAAAAATGGATGAAGGAAGACCCCCGGAGCACTGAAGTACATTTAGAAAAGCAATAACAGCAACAGACAGAAGAACCAGCACTATGCCATTACCACCTACTGTAACCAATCTCACTGAAAATAAATAATTGATTATTCTGTTAAATTGCATCATCTAAATTTAAGCCCTTTCAAATGAATGGAAAGTGGATGATTTTTAAACTTTAATGCATGGTTTGCTTTGGAAGATCTACTATGGTGCACCATTTCCAAATGTCCCCTCCGGCTAAAGCCAGTGTGGTCAATACGCTATTGCAAAACGCTGTCAGTTCTGTGAATCAAGTAATGGAGGAATGCAGGGCTTTGCATAAGTAATATGAGATAAACATGACGCATGAAGTTACTTCTTGCTGTAAGCATCAACATCGCTGCAAGCAGCAAGGATAGGGTGACCTTTTCGTGTTTGATAAATCTGGTGTATTTGTACTTCACCTGATGCACAGGCTCCTGACGTTGGAGCTACCCAGCGCACTACACAATTCAGAATGTACAGTGTCGTGTCCTGTAACTGTGCTGGCGTCTAGTTTCTTACGTCAATTCCCACAGGGATTGCATGACTGGATGTGACACTATGAGCCATCTGCCATAGATGTCAACCCCCCTTTCCTCCAAACCAATGACCTCCCCTCCACTACTACCCACCCACATGGAGAAATTTGGTGCATTCGCAAAGCTGCCAACTACACGTTCCTGACTAATGAGGTCACTGCACCCATCAGCCACATATAAACACACAAACACTTGTACCGACACACATGCATTCACTTAACATATGTTTCTTTTGCTGTACAGTTCAAGACATTTTCTGTATCAGGAAGACGTTTATGCTCCAATAACCAGAAGTTAATATGTAAACTAGGAAACCGCTGCCTGCAATGTTGCGAATGTAGACAAGCAGAAGGAAACAAGTCCCTGTAAATTTGTTCAATCAAATCAGAGACTGGATCTAACTCTTTTATAGTTCAACTGATTGATTACTCACCCGAGGAAATTTACCAGGCGAGTCTTTCGCCCCCTGTCTCTGTAGACCTCGGTTCAGGATCTTGGTGGATGGGATGTGCCACTTGGCCTCTGCTATGCAAGGCGATCCTGGAAATAATGGAAGTGATGTTACATGACATTGATTGGAGCGCTGTGCATTTAAAAGCGATTAGTTGATCTGATCTTAACCAAATGATTAACAGAATATGTCTCAGCGTTATTTAATGCAGCTTGTTAAATTCATAAAACAAGTAAATCAGTCAATTAAAGTAGGTAAATAAATTCTGTAAGTCAATTGCAACTAATGAAGTTTAATCTGCATTGGCGCTTGAAAAAAAACAATGCTTCTATACCGGCAGACCGCGTCCTCTCCAGCTTGTGCTCTCCATCTCTGTGCCCATCTCCCTCTTTTTCTTCTGGCTGATCATGTAGGGCAGGTGATTGTGATCTATGGTACAAGCAGAATATCGTTGTAGTGTAATGGTCCACTGGCATTATTCATAGACATTAATGATATTTTGTTTTTACAACCCAAGCATGTTGTATCAATACATTTCATATGGAGGGGTCATATTATAAAAATAAAAATGTCCTTGATCTTTTGAGGTAAAAGACATATAAATGGTTGTCTGAATTTTAGAATCTTCTTTAATGTTCAGAAAAGTGGCTGTGATTTGTCTGCAAAGTTCCTGATCACATTTTTGCAGCACTATTAAAGGGTTAGTTCACCCAAAAATAAAAAATTATCCCATAATTTACTCACCCTCAAGCCATCCTAGGTGAATATGACTTTCTTCTTTCAATCAAACACAATCGGAGTTATATTAAAAAATATTCTGGCTCTTCCAAGCTTTATAATGGGATTGAATGGTAACCGAGATTTTGAAGCCCAAAAAAGCACATCCATCCATCATAAAAGTAATCCATACGGCTCTAGTGGGTTAATAAAGGCCTTCTGAAGCGAAGCGATGCGTTTTTGTAAGAAAAATATACATATTTAAACCTTTATACATTAGAATCACTGGCTTCTGTACGCAAGTTTATTCCAGCTGAAGAGTGAACTTTGACCTGACACATGACGTATCACAAATTAGAAGTCTAAAATGAGAATTTTTAAAGAGAAATGTCAAGAGGAGTTTGAGTTTGTTCCCCAGCCCTATTTGTTTGAACCGCAAGAGGCGTCTACTCTCACCTATACTAACGCTACTCCTACATCTTACGCCGGAACTAGACTCTCTCGTGAACATGTGGATTGACATTACCGGAAGCTAGTGATGGATTATAGTCTATAAAGTTATAAATATGGATATTTTTCCTAAAAAACACACTGCTTGGCTTCAGAAGGCCTTTATTAACCCCTGAAGGATTACTTTTCTGATGGATGGATGTGCTTTTTTGGCCTTCAAAATCTCGGTTAATGTTCACTCCCATGATAAAGCTTGGAAGAGCCAGAATATTTTTATATACAAATCCGATTGTGTTTGACTGAAAGAAGAAAGTCATACACACCTAGGATGGCTTGAGGGTCAGTAAATTATGAGAATTTAAATTTTTGGGTGAACTAACCCTTTAAGCACAGATTGTGAACCTATCTAATATTTGGGAGAAAGAAAACCTTTACTAACATTTTACGGAGACCTCAGAGGACAAAATAAAATAAAAAATATATGATATAAAATATTTGTTTAAAGTGAGTGGTTTAGTAAGGTGATGTAGAGGTCATTGTTAACAATAGCATTGGTGGGTCAGGGAGGTTTCAAGACCCTCCAGTGTTGTGCATCTGTCTGTGAATGAACAGCTGATGTTTACAAAGCTGGCCATGAAATATTAGTTCATACTAGACATCCTACTTTAATTCTTTTTGCACCAAAGATTTGCACCAAATCTCATATGATTAGACTTTTATGATAACCTCTAAACCTGCTGGTCTCTTTGATTTCTGAGTTACAAGGCTGAGGCGAACAGAATCTCATTACCCATCATAACTGGCTTTCTGGGCCCATGTGCCGCAGGGACCGGGGTCACTGGAGGTTGATTGGTTACTGGGAGAACTGCAGTAGTGCTGGCCGGGATTTCCAGAAGGACTCTGAACCATCTCGAAGTCCTGCAACACCCTGCAATGAGGCAAACACAGGGCAGAAGCTCATTAATCAAAGCTCTGGTAGCACAAGCAATGAGAGCACTGCAACAAGACTCATTCATATTCTGGACCGGAGGGAGGAAACACGGTCAAAAAAAAAGTGGTGGAGCAGATTCTATTCATAGCAGGACCCCGTGTCTCCAGGGCTGGGAACGTCTGTGCATTCCAGAGGGGAAATAAGAGAAACATACTCCAGGAAGGAATGACATGCTATGTGCAGCACGGATCCCAACAGAGGAAGGGATGACAGCCTGGGTGAAGAGGCCGCAAAGGTGTGTGCATTTCAGACAAGGTGAAGACACAATCATGCAACACACAGTCACTCAATTGCACAAGAAGACACACATTATGAAGGGATCCCAAGTCTACAGCACCGGAAAATCAAGTTCCCAATTAGCTCACCCTGAAAGGCGTCTCCTGAGAAATGCGAAAGCGAATCAATTCCACATAAGACTTCAACATGAACATTCCGTACTTTTTTGCTTTCTCTAATCCACAGGGTGGCATGTATCATCCTTAATAGCCTCTATGTGCTCCCTTTTGGGATTTCCCAGTGGATATGTCAGCTGAGATATGTCTGGATAATCAAACATCATTGTTCCATAAAAGTTACTTTTGCCGAGCCCAATGAAAACAAGGTGTTGCTGATAACTATTCTAATACAATATAATATACTATATATTAATAGTATAATGATTTTTAATAAGTAATATTTTTATGTTGATTTAATAAAAAAGAAACAGGATTCAGACATCATTACAGTAATGAGAAAAAGAGAATTCCTTTTTGCACTGAAATGTGACCTGGACATTTCCGAAGGCAGTCCACTATTTAGAGAGATAATATAACACCCCTTTAATCAATTTTCATCATGTATTATGAGCCAGATAAATGTTTGTCCTTGTGTCTGACTTCAGGCGTGTGTTTGCTTTAGCCGGCCATGTAAAACTGATTTTCAGATCAATCAGCATTATAGAAAAAACTGGGTATTGTCTATTCTGAATATCAACCATGAGAGGAGACACAGCCTAGCACAGAAAAGGCCTAGAGACAGTATTGACATCTTTTTTTTCTTTTTTTTGAAGAAATCAATGCAAATGCACATGCAAAAATATACAGCTGAATTCTGGATGATCCACATGCTGTAATGAAAATAACTGCAACGACGGGATCAATTACACAAACCAAACCAATCCACTCTGCACCTCCAATCTCTTCCCTATAGTTTTTTCTCACATAATCATGAGATTTGGATTGCGATACTATACACTAGTGATATTACAGCTATACAGCTATTACAGCTATGATTATGAAAGAGCAGCTTAAGTGTTTGGAATGACATTATCACATATTTCCTACCTGGATCCATCCTGGTATTTCTTATCAAAAGAAGTGCTGCGTGAGATGGCAGCTTGCGCGTACTGGAACATCTGTTGGCCTGGGGAGGGTCGATCTGGGCCCTGAGTGGGAGAAACTCGAGACAGCGGCAGCCCCTGGGGAACGTGAGTCATCCTGTGCCAACCAGGACCGGTACCAAGAGTCTTGTACTCCACGACAGGGACACGATACAGCTCTGAGGCACCTCTGAAAAACACAAATTGCCATGGGTTTTTACACATGTTTCCATGTTTATTTTTTTGGACATGTATCATAGTAACACCATTCTATATTCATAAACTCACTAAGGGGGTTGGTAAAATGTTTTACTGTTTTTGAAAGAAGCATCTTATGCTCATCATTTATTAAATACAGTAAAACAGCAATATTGTGAAATATTATTACAATTTAAAATAACTATTTTCCATTTTAATATATGTGACCCAGGACCACAAAACCAGTCATAAGGGTCAATGTTTTGAAATTGAGATTTATACATCATCTGAAAGCTGAATAAATAAATAAGCTTTCCATTGATGTATGGTTTGTTAGGATAGGACAATATTTGGCTGAGAAATCTGGAAAAATTCTCTGAGGGTGCAAAAAAAAAAAAATCTAAATATTGAGAAAAATCACCTTTAAAGTTGTCCAAATGAAGTCCTTAGCAATGCATATCCACTCACAAAAATACATTTTTGTTATATTTACAGTAGGAAATTTATAAAATATCTTCATGGAACATGATCTTTACTTAATATCCTAATGATTTTTGTCATAAAAAGAAAAATTGAAAAATCCATACAATGTATTGTTGGCTATTGCTACAAATATACCCGTATGACAGGTTTTGTGGTCCAGGGTCACATGTTGTAAAATAGAATTTATTACCGTGATGACAAAGCTGCCATTACTCCAGTCTTTAGTGTCACATGATTCTTCAGAAATCATACTAATATGCTGATTTGCTGCTCAAGAAACATTTCTTATGATTAACGTTAAAAACAGTTGTGCTGCTTGTTATTTAGTGATTCATTTTGAACATGGTGAAGAGTCATAAACTGATTAGTTTTTTTCGGGTTGAGTCACATGAACTTTCATCTACAGGTAAGCAAGCAGAAATTCCTGCTCCTTTAAACAGCATAACATAAATCTAGAATTATTTGCATCATTACACCATTTCTAAGATATATAGGACATATATGGTTTGTGATAGCGAGCATAATGAGTGTTTCATGTTCACGGGGCGCCTACATGAGCTAACCCAATGATTATCTCCATTTAGAAACAACTTGCATTATTTCAACAGCATGACATGTAACCGACAACATATTTAATTATAGAAAAGCCTGCAGGGATTAATCACATAAATACTATGGATTAACCTGATTTTTCGGTGGATCACATTTTTTTCACCATAGAGTTAATTAGCCTTGAAATGCCTGAGAGGTTGAAATCGGCATTGTGGGGGCAAACCGCTCCTACCAAAAGAATGAGGATTATCATGGCAGTTGAGTTACAGGTCAGAGCCCCCCAACAGCGGGATCACGCCTCTGTGCTGACTGGATAACTCCCAGCTGTTGATGTTTATATACACAAACAGAGGTCCAAAGGTTTGAGACCACAGTGAAAAATCTAGGATTTAAAAGCTAAAAGCTAAAAGCTAAAACTTTTTAGGATTTGGAATAATTTGAAGCAAGTTAGTGACACTGATCATGTGATCATCTGACAGATGGTCAGATGTAACCAAACACTAGCACGTTTTGAAATTCATGTTAATTTTTCCCATTCAAATTATCACTCAAATTGTTATCCTAAAATATAATTTGTAATAAAAAAATGTAAATTAAATGAGAAAAAATGCAAAATAGAGGCATTTTCACTAGTGGTCTCAGGCTTTTTGGACCCCACTGTAAATAATTGTTAGATGTGTTTAGAGCCAGGCTATTTCTATGAATTCATTACAATGTATTAATCTAGAGTATTTTTCTAGTCAGTCAGTGCTAGTGAAATGCAAAATTCAGCATCACATGGTTTTGTGAGTGAAATTGGCAGAAAATATTAAAAGATAATCACTGCAGGGCTGTTTGGCAAGAGAAAAGACACATCCGCAAATGAGATGACAAATGGTATCAGATAAATGATGTACTGTATTTTGCTGTGATTATCTGTGGCGGCTGTTATTAGAGAGGGAGAAACCAAAAGAGCAAACAAAAAATTAAAACAAGTCCGGCCCACACCAGCGGGATTCACTAATGGTTAATGATGCGTTTCCGATCTAACCCACTTTGTTCCGACCACACGCACTGAAACACTTCCGAAACAAGAATCTCTGGTGATCGTCTTGAACGAAGAGCTGGAACAGGCGAGGGCTCTCAAGACAGATTCTCACAGCCTCTACAATGAGATACAGCACTTCAAAAAGTACTTCTATGGAGACCAATGCACTCTTAGACTCTCACACGCAAATTCCTGGAATTGGGAAGTGTCTTACAAACAAAGGGTTGCGAATAAAAAAAAAGAATACGC
This sequence comes from Anabarilius grahami, assembly GCA_003731715.1. Lineage (NCBI taxonomy): Eukaryota > Metazoa > Chordata > Actinopteri > Cypriniformes > Xenocyprididae > Anabarilius > Anabarilius grahami. The sequence continues at coordinate 3,923,955 of RJVU01075544.1, read as the reverse complement.
CCATTCATTTACTATGAAGTTCAAGACATCTCTAGTTCTTTTTGACATCCAATTGAAAATCCAATGACATCCAATTGCAATATTATTGCTAATCTCTCTTCCCTGATCTGTAACCAAATACAACCCTGACTTGTCCCGACATGCTTCTGTTAACTATAGTTCTCTGGAAACGACTTGCCCAAGATAGAGCTATATAGAGGAGCTAAAGTCAACTGCAAGTGCAAGCAATCTTCTATAAATTTGTGTTTACAAAGAGCACAGAGCGCTTGATATCTGCGGCTTTCATGCCTTGCAGGGGGGGCGATAAAAGTCAATCCAGTTATTGACAATCTAGAGGGTCACTTTAATCTCTGCCTTCAGATGTTTTTGGTAAACCCTCAGCTCTTCTGAAATGAGCAAACAGAACATGAGGCACATGTTCAATAAAGTTCAACAGGGTTTTGGGTCACTTTCTATTTCAGGACAGTTTGCTGTAAGTGCTTTCATGTAAAGCCTCAATAATAATAATAAAAAATAAAAAAAACACAAGCAGACTATGATCATATCATTCACAGATTATCTCAAGAGGATTAATCTTCTCTTCAGGAGTTGACCTCTGTTTACCCAAAAGAAACTGGTGTGACCCATCTGTTCATGAGTTACATTTAGTAAAGGTTCATTTTTGAGGGTTGTTTTTGTAAATGTGGCCATAAAAAAGAAAATACTAGATTAAGGTTTATAACACATTATGTGTCTTTGAGTAATAAACACAAATTTTAAATCTATTCAGCATTATGAATTTTTTTCACATTTTAAAGGAAATTAGCCCATGATTTACTTACCCTCAAGCCATCCAAGGTGTATATGACTATCTTCTTTCAGACAAGCACAATCTGAGTTATATTTAAAAATATCCAATATTCCAAGATTTATAATGGTAGTGAATGGCGCTCACTATTTTGAAGTCCAAAAAATGCATCCATCCATATGTAAAAGTTTATTAACTATAATAACAAGCTTCCGGCAGACTGCTGTACACATCGATTTGCGGCAGAAGAGTAACCGCTAACCCAATGCATGACGCAATGACAAATGCGGAAGCGCAGAGGACAGAGCAAAACAAAACACCGGTCATGAATTAGAAGTCTAAATGAGAATTTTTAAAGAGAAATGCCAGAGGATTTTTTTGTGTTCGTCTGAAAGAAGATAACCATATACACCTAGAATGGCTTGAGGGTGACTAAATCATGGGATAATTTTCATTTTTGGGTGAACTATCCCTTTATAGTAGAGAGGTAATAAAAAGCTTAACTGCCAATGGAAGATGGAGGACAAACTACCTTCTGGGGGTGCCGTCCTCATGTGGCTGTATGACCACCACAGTAACAGGTGTGGAGGTCCGCAGATAGTCAATCATCTGCTCGTGTGTTAGAGTCCCTACAGCGACCTTGCAGATCTCCACCAAACGGCAGCCAGGGCGAAGTCCTGCCTGCCAGGCAAATCCGAACGGCTCCACGTCGGCTACCACACCCTCAAAGTTGACATGGAAGCCCAGCTGGCCCAGGGCATTTCTGCGCAGGGTCATCTCTAGCGTCTCACAACCCCTGGTGACCATCTGCAGAGAAGACAGAACAGACGTAATGACTTTAACCATCTGAAAAGAGGCTTTTGGTCACCTCAGCAACGTTTAAAGATAAAATCTGTGCTGTGATGATGGGCAGAAGGTCCTGCACAGGTAAGCATGCAGATGGGTTGGCAGGTATGCAGAGATATAGATGATGGCTGAAGCTAAGTCTCTGAAGGATGAAATTAACCAATGTCAAACCAACATGAGAGAACACAACAGTCTAGTTGTCTCATGAATAACACATTCCTACAACTCAAACTGAGAACCTGACACCTAAAACAAACATATATTGAATATAGCAGCTTAAACCTTGTGCATGCATCTACTTTATCCGAAAATAAACAGTTTTTAGCAAACCTCAGGTAAGCTGATCTTACTCGGACTCTGCAAAGCTACTAAGAGCCAAGAGGCACCTTTCTAAGCACCCACAAAAACAACAAAAGCACTTTGAAGATATTGAGGTGGTTAAAAAGAAATGCTGTATAAGCTTTACTTTAAGTTAGAAAAGATTTGTAGCTCAACAATTCAGACACAGCTTGGCTTTTACCATATTAAACCATATTACCTGCTAAAAATATAGCTTTTTTTCCAACCAAGCACTTACACTGAAATTGAAATCCTTAAAAATGTACAACATAACCAAAACTGTAATATTAAAGGGACAGTTCACCCAAAAGTGTAAACCCTCATATGTTGTTCTTAACCTGTATGACTGACTGATTTCTGAAAAACAGAAAAGATATTCTTAAGAATGTTTTTAATCAATGAAAGCCAATGGGGTACAAAAAAGTCACTGACTTTTATTGTATGGACAAAAACAAACAAACTACAATATTTTTCAAAATCCTTTTCTTTTCTTTTTTTTTTGAGTTCCACATAAGAAAAATCAGCCATACAGATTTGTAAGTACACAAGGGTGAGCAAATGATGACTGAATTTTAATTTCATGCTGATGGTCTGCTGCACAAATGCTATGATGATGACAGCAAACCACCCAATGTAAAAAACACATTTAAGAGCTTGTGAACAGTTAAAGCACAGTATTTTACAAGCTGTCAAATCTCACAAAGAGAATGGACCACACATGCTGACTGGGTCCATCACCATAAACAGCTTGTACACCCATTTAACCCTCCAGTGCACTGTAAAAAGTGCCAGTCTGCAGGTCTGGCCCAACTGAGCATGAATGGGTGGCAATAAAGCAAAAAGTGGAACTAATATTGTTTTATTAAGGTGTGTGTTGATGTATGTACTTATCCCAGAGTGAATAAAGTGAACGGTTCTGGAAAGCTTAAGGTAAACTAAGGTACTGTAATCTGCTCTAACATGGTCTTTCTACCTTTCTAATGCTAATCCATTTACCCTTGGCCCCAGTTTGCAAGAGAAACGTGATCCTGTATACCAACACTGCTCACTTATTCACAGTAAAAGGCAAGCTTCGTCTGAGCTTTAGCTTAGATTAAACTTGATCTTTCCTCTTGGATTGGCTACTCATACCTCTAATCGCTGTACGACCTCTCGAACTTCCTCTGGGCATCCGTCCTGCACGGAAAACGCCACACAGTCGCCACGCTCGTAAAAGAGCTTCACCCTGCCCACCATGGAGGACGAACTCCAACCAATCACGTCCTTGCAGTAACAGTTGAAAACCACTTCCCGGGATGCTTCCTCAATGAGCGCCACAAACTCGCGGGAGATGGCCAGCAAACAACCGATATCGGTGGACTGGCAGCTGTCCCGGGAAACCACTGACCATGTGATGGCTCCCGTACTGTACAGATGAGCATTGTTCCTTGGCCGGCTGCGTTCCTTCCTTTTGGCGCCTAGGGTGATGAAGCTGAATTTTGCACCTGAGGCGTCCACAGGCGTTGCACCGGTGAAGTTCTCCACTATGTCTTTAAGGTATTCTTGGCGGGTACGTGACGCCATGGCGCGGAACTTCTCAGACTTGTGGGCCGCGTTTTCGCCGTTGATCACCTTGGCTAGCAGGAAGTCCCGGAAAACGGCAGACTTTGGAAACATCACTCCCTTGGGTATGGGAGGTCCAAACGGAGGAACATCTTTGGATCTGGCAACCGCAACACTATTGAATAAAGAAATATGATGAAATGAGTTTTAGTCACTTCAAATAAATGCTGTTCTATTCATCAAAGAATCAAAAAAATGTATAATATGAGACTTCTTTCAAAACATTAAATAACCTTACAACCCCAAATTTTTGAACAATGTAATGTAATATAGATTTTTAATTATATTTCATATAGGGGTCTCAACATATTATAGCTATAATAGGAGATAGTATTTCCACATTCAACATTAATATGTAATATGCAAGGTAGGAAGCACATGGCTCCAGTGAGAAAAATACATATAAAAGGTTTTCCATTTGACTTCAACATTGACATCAAATCTGAAATCTTGCCGCAGAAGTCTCTCACAGATCTGCTCAGAAGGTGAGACAGGCAATTTTGCTTTGAGACAGGTTCCAGCCTCCCTCAGCTCTCTGCAATGTTACGCTGAACAAGCTTAAGAGGTACACACTGAGTAAATAAGTCTGGAAATTGAATTCCCTTCGATCTTATCCTTTAATCCTCCCTATCGTTCTGAGAGGTCAAATCTGACTGTCACCAAGCTGTTTGGAAAGCATCTTCATCTGCCTCCGCCCCCCGTCCCACCAAGATGAAATCTCTAATTTACAAAATTGGATTTATTCAAGATGGGTTGGCCATGACTTTAAAAACAGTATTTAGTTAGACACATGTATAAGCCAAACCACCATGCTTGGAAAACAGAAGCATTTATTGAACAGGCAAGGCTGAAAATTGTAAGTAATTGATATTTTACATCTTACCTGTAACACACATGCTCTGTGCAAGGATTGTGGACTTTGACAATGATGAAGACATGTTGAAAGTGAGAGCGTATGTTTTGGGGTGTGAATGGGAATGCTCCTGGTTCCTGGAAAATTACGGTAACGATGTCATTTCCAATGTGCCTCTTCCTCAGTAGCTGGATAGGGGAACAGATAATAGGTAGAAAGTCATCACAGTGCACATTTTAAAAAGAAACTAGTTACAGTAATAGCCATCTAATCAGAAACCAAAAGCAAAAATAAACTTCAAAATACTGCCCAACAGTAGAAACATGTGCATTGCATTGAAAATAAAATAAAATAAAATAATAAAATAAAATAAATGCATCAATCTCTGGGACATTGTACTTGAAGAAACATCCACATATAACTGTAACTACTGCATACTGGAAAAAATAACTGTTCATAAGAAAGCTTAAGTAACGTGTAAATGTAAAGGTTTAGCTGTAGTCTACTGTAGATCCCTTGAACTCATCTCTCTGTCAGGAGAGAGAGAGAGAAAAAAAAAGGTAGATCAGAGGTGTACTGAACTTAAGCTCAAAGCTGTGGAGATCTTCACCAGCTTATATTCTACGATTATCCATATCGGACTATGATCCTATGGACAGAAAACAACAAATCCAATAAATCAGCCAAATAAAGACCTATACAAGAGCTCCTTTACTTTCTTTTAAAAGCACAAATCTCAATTTCATTATCCGACTGAGCTCAGTCTAGCCAAGGGGATTTCAGGAAGTCATTGATGGAAAGCTGTTACAGGTGTAAATTAATCTGCGGTAGACTCTATTAGGATTGTTCCGTCCATTGAAAAATGCAGCGGATGAAGGAAATAAATCTTTTAAAGTTGGTTCCACAAAAAAAATAAGAACAGCCTTTCACATCTTAAATGCATCAGAAAATGACACATTTCTGATTTATCATCCTTGATATGCTTAAGACAAAATCTGTGCCTTGTCTGGGCAACTGGAAAAGGAGCCTTTTTTTTTATCCCGAAAAAGATGGGGCATTCAAACGGTTGCTATGACAACGTGGCCTGCCCGCTGAAGTGTTTACAATTAGCAGGATGCAGGACAATTGGTCTGGGCTCTGTGAGGTCTGTAAAGATGCACAGATCAAGACCAGGCACTTGAACAGAGAGCTGACGAGGACTGAAAGACTTTTTGTAGACAGGACTGAGTAAGTGATCGCACCTGAATCTCATTTGACCAGGTGCTTTTTCAAGTGTGCATAAATCACCAGGAAGGCAGATCTATCTTGGACTATCTGCTTTTTTGTTTTTAATAATGAAATAATAAAGCACACGCGTGTTAAATATCTACCTTTTATATAAAAATGTCGTGATAATTTACTTGCACTACAATTTAAACGTAAAAAGTAAATTATTTCTGTGATGACAAAGCTGAATTTTCAGCATCATTACTCCAGTCTTCAGTGTCACATGATCCTTCAGAAATCATTCTAATATGCTGATTTGATGATCAAGAAACATTTCTTATTATTATCTATGTTGAAAATGATTATGCTGCTTAATAATTTGTGGAGACAGAAACTTTTGAACGGTAGTGTACAAGAGAACACAAAAGAAAATAATTTGTTGAACATTCACGCCTCTCTTTTTCTTATAATGAAAGAATACAGTGCTTAGAAGCTCTCAAGCTCCAAAAAAGACACTTTAAAAGTAGTTTAAATGTCTTCTGAAGTCATGTGACAACTAACAGTCTAGATTCAAAATATATCCTTTTGTGCTCCCTGGGGGAAAAAATAAAGTCATATGGACTTGGAACAAGACAACGAGTAAATAAAAAGAAAGGGAATAAGAATGAAATGCATCCAACTCACTTGTTGCCTGTTGTTGGGCGTGTAGGGCAGCATTGTAGAGACGTGAAACATCAGTTCAAAATCTTTATAGGTGGTGTAGAGAGAGTGAGTTCCAGTGGAGTCCGCTGCAGAGAACATGTGATTATATCACACATATGAGTATAAAAGCAGTAAATTAAAAAGACACATACACTCACGATGAAATACGAAATTAGTCTCTTGCTGTTCAATATTAATTTGCAAATGGCTCATCTGGACAGACTAAGAGATTATGAGAAACTGTCCAATGCCCTATATGCACTGACCGAGAACAAATATGGTATTAACAAAACCCATTTCAGAAATGAAGCTGAAGCTGCCAAGTAGCTTTCTAGCCTGTCAAAGATTCACAGCAGTGAACGTGGATCAAACTTTCAAACATTTTGAAGATCATGGTGAGAGAGGAGCACTTACTTTTGTTGTCCAGCTGTGCCCTGTACTTGCTGAACCCCTTCAGTCGGACTCTCTGACCCAGTAGATCCAGAAACTCATCCAGTGCGGGACTACCACTCTCGTTATTGTACATCTCCTCCTCTGTGCTCTGCCCGGCCTGGCAGTACAGGATGCCCACTTTGTGCTGGTAACTCAGCTACAAATTTCATAGAGTAAAAATACAATCAGTTTCAATCATCGTAATAATAAAAGTTTTTCTGTGCATCACCCTTCAAGTTTCAGCCAGCTATTACATCCTTCACAGTGTATTGCAAAGCCCTAATTACATCTATTAAATGGCTCTCTGAAATATTGGCCAATTGTTGCATTCTGCGTTTGTTTTTTTATAAATGAACATTACACTGTACAGTACATTTAACTTGTTCCTGGCAACTGATCATCTACACTGTGGTCCTTTCACGCATTGTATCATTCTTTACATATAATAAAATAAATTTAAACTCAAACTATGCAATAAGTGAAAAAACCTCTGCTTGGCATCAGGGTCTTGATTATCCTTTCTGCATTTATTCTGCAATAATGACAAGCCTATCCCTTACCAGTGTCATTTTAGTATTATTTATATATTATAATTGTATTTATTAATATTTTGAATTAGCTTTAATTTTATATTTTCAGTATTCAGTTAGGTTGTAGTAATTTTGTTATGTTTTTGTCATTTAGCTTTAATTTATTTTTATTTCAGTTTTAATTTGAATAATGTTAGCATTTCAACTTATTTTATTTCAGTTAGTTGCCAAGACAACATTTCTCATTTTTGTTTACAGTTTTATTATCCAATATTAATTTAAAATTTATATCTTATTTCCATTTTATTTCACTTAACAAAAAACATATTTCATTTAAAAATAACAACACTGTCCCTTACATATTACATGGCAGGATTTATTACATAACAGAATCAATTTCAAAGCGCTTCTAAAATAATAATAATAAAAAAATGATAATGACCTCACGAGAACACAGTAACACAATCTACAGGAAAACATCAAAAGCACTCTTAAAGCACATTATGGTATGGTGATATACATAGTCTACCACAAGTGGTGATCTAGTCATGTTAAGTGCTATCAATCTACGCAAAAACCTGACACATAATGACATGCAGACTGGCCTCAGATGCCACTTTTGCATTATGTATGAGACTCACATATCAGCCAGAAACTAAAGAAAGAAGCTTTGGAACCAGACGGTGGGCTTCAGACAGCCAAACAAAAAGTACAGCCAAGCATTTATTTGGACAATTATTAAAAGATAATGTACAGAAAGTCAAAAATATGATACTTATCATCATAATAGGAAATGCTGAACTGGTGACAATCTGAAGAAAGCTGGTTTACAATGACATAGGAATTTTTAAGAGATCTACAGTAATTGTCTGTAATTCTCACCCCATACCAATTTTTTTTAAATGGTAAAAGCAATTTTAGAGCTATTCTTACAATTGCTTTGGCTTTTGTGCCATAAAGTCTCTAGACAGAAAAAGCAAAGGCAAAAAAAAAAAAAGCCATCATCAGAGAGGGGGTGGAATTGGGAGAGAGTATGGAGAGGCAATGAAGAAAGGGGACTCAAGAAAGCATAAGATGAGCAATGATTTTCTTTCATTTTCACTCTAAGTGTTGCTGGTCACAGTTGGTAGCGTCTCAGATGGGTCAAGTGGCCTGTTATGAGTGGCTAGGTGGTTGCCATGGTGATGTTTTCTGTGGTTTTGCTGAATAATTTGCCTTGAAAACTAGTTACCTTCTATCTGAACGCTGGAAGGGCGGACAATAGTTGAATCATCATTTTATAAGGAAGTCCTCAATAAGGTACTCATTGAATTTGATTGATTTGAGATGACAAAATACCATTTGAAATAATTACCAACATTAATTTGACGTCTAACTGCACTCAATGCATTCATTGTTCTACAAGGTTACTGTTTAGATTTCCCCTCTGGGCGTCGTGTGGCTGCAATATCGATCAAGACTAACTGCTTCTCAGATTTCATTCAGTCAATTTAGTGACAAAACTGCTCATCTTTCTGTTCCACTCTTGGCCTGAGAAGTGCAAGTCCGGGTCTGTCAATAAGTAATTGGATCTTTGTTTTTATAAAAGGTTCCTTTAGTAAAACACTGTCTCATCCTGACACACCTGCAATTTGAACCCTCAAACGGAAATGTTGTAAGGCCATCAGCAGCACCTGATAGGCGCCTTGCCCAAAGGAACTACTTTACAAGCTCAATCTTGCTTAAGTTATCAAAATAATCAAAAGGACGTCACATCATCAGCAGAGGTTTAAAACATCTGTTTCTGGTTTTATCAGTATGCATTAAAACTAAGCGAAAGGGACGTATGAATGATATAATTGATGGTTTCTTAAACCCCCACTTGATTATGTCCTAGTAATTACAAGCCTTGCAGACATGTACAGTTCACAACATTGTATATTGTATGCAATGAATCATCATGGAGAATGAAGGTTTCTTCCCTCCTGTCACTTTGTGTTAGCCAAACTGTCTCTTACTGTCCAAACGGTGGTACGGTTATTTTACAGCCTGTCTGTATTGTGGGAAATGCTTATTGTTGCACTTACAAAAGAAGCATATATTTGGAATAACAAAGTTAATGGACATATTACGTTTAACTTCAAAATTTTAGATTAAAATGGTCATAACTGTATAAGGGAAACCGTATACTTTAGGTTCTGTAACTGCAACATTTCTTTTACAAGATTAATTAAAACAAAATTAATAAACTGCTGATTTCAAAAATGAATTTTTTTCATCATAACTGCAAATTATAGAATTATAAAATGTGGAAAAAATATATTTAAAATAGATTTAGATTATTACACTGCTTAAAATTGAATGTCTTCTACCCTTCTAATCATTTGGATTCATAAAATCAATAGCTCTGGTCCTGGATGCTGCTGACTGGACAATACAGTGTTCCAGGTGTACAAAAATACACAATATAATAGTAGCTATGATGTGCTCCGTTAATATTTACATTTTATTTATTTACATGCAATGTTATCTCAAGGACTATTTCTTCTAGCATGATAACTAATAAATAAATAAATAAATAAATAAATATGGTATTTAACATTACATTTTCAACACTTTCTATGTGTAAAATTGTCTGTAGACCTTTTAGTACTGTACTTACCCCTTGCTGATCCAGCTTCAGCAGTTGTTCTGGGACTTTAGGTGAGCTGATGGCCATTCTGAGGCACTGAATGTTGACCTCAGGAACTACGTACTCGAGCACCTCTTTAAGAGGGAGCCCACGGGACATCCCATGCTTCGCGGTGGAGGGGACAGCATCTTCCATGATTGAGCCTCTCAAAGTGGTGAGCTGAAGATGGACCGAGTAACGAGAGAGAAGTTTATATTCATAGAAAAGAAGGAAAGAGTTCACGTTGGCGGAACTGAGCAAATGTATCCATTAAATGAAATACACTGCATGCTCGAATCCTATTACTGAACAGATGGATAAACCATTCTAGTCTCTCAAATGGCAAAGCACTCTCTAAGAGTGCCTCGTCAATGGCGGTGAATCCAGCGACATGCCCTGCCAACCTTTCGATGAATAATTGAGTTCAACTAACTGTGGCGAATGCTGAAGTAACGCTTTGGCTTTTAGCAAGAGGGCCATTGTACGCTCAACCGCCAATTCAGCAAACTATCCAGTCACCCTTAGGAAAACCCCTGGCAGGCTGCATATGAAAGATCTTGTGCCATTTTGAAAGCCTTATTGGTTGGGACTATTATAGCATCAGTGGTGAGAATCATGTAGTACAGTGAGGTAATTTATATCACCATACATGGAAAAATCAATAGTACACCAAAGACATCATCCATCTTAAGCTGATTTCCAAAACAATCAATGCTATTATTGAGGCAGCTCTGATTTGTATTCAGAGGAGATGATGTAAAAGCTTTGGGAAATGGACTTAATGGGAAGGTGGAAATCAATTATAAATGAATGAGAACTGTCTGTATAAAATAAGCAGTAAACTTTCTCAGTTTATTTAACATTTTAATGCACTTATGCAAAACAATTTGAATTAATTGAAATAATAAATTTTGACATATTTGCCACCCTTTCCTTAATTTAAACCCCTGAACTTGACTGGCTCAAAGACCAATGGATCTACAGAGGTCTGTTAAACGATGTGTGTAAAACAGTGTTTTATAGGCGCCGTCCTACCTCACTGGTCCTGAAGATGACCCTATAATTATACTGTGGGCCCTCCTTCCCCTCCTCCAGCTTTTCTCTCCGAATGCTAACTGCCACTGGGCCCAAGTTCTCATCAACACCGAAGTAGTTCTGGTGCTCTATCAAGAAAAGAGAGGAGTCGACATTATACAGTGAGAGATACACTCAGTTATTTTGGTTACTAAGTAAGATCATCAATCACTATAGAGCACTACTGTGTTGACCCATGGAATTAAGGTCTAGTTTGTAAAACATACCTTTGTTGAAGAAGAATTTGTGATAGTAGTAAGCACCCATGTCAATGTGCTCAATGATGTAGCGTTTAATGCAATCCCGTGGAACAGCATAATTTTCACGAGAGGCATAATTCTCACGGGACATTTCCAAGACAGAAACCCCCGCGTTGGTGCAGTGTGAACTTAAAGTAGACTCAATAGAATAATTGTCACCCACATTGTTGTGGGGTCCACTGTTTGGTTTGGTGGCGCTCAGTTTCCTTTCACCTTCACCACCAATCTCGTTACGGAAGTACGGGCAGGTCAGCACCAAACCATTGCTCTTCCCATCCCCTTCGTCAGGATCGGTGCAAGCTTTTTGCCCAAGTTCCTCACAACTGTCCAAAGGGGACTCACAAAGAGACAAGGGGTCAGGACTGTCCATTCCCCCACCAATTTGGTGTTGGGACGCTGCAGAAGCCCCCGTGGTAATATTTTTCCGACGTGCTAAGTTTGCACGATTAGTAACAGCCTCGCTAATATTGAAAAGTACGCTCTGGACGTCATAGTGGGCAAAGCATCTCTGGAAACTCAATGGACGACCATGTCTACTACAATCGTCGTGTTCGCTAAGTTGCCGCTGCTCGCTTTTCATAGTCTTCAGCCTGCGGAATATGGACGTCTCGCCCTTTTCGGATTTCTGCCGCTGTAGGAAGGACTTCTCCCTTTCCCGACTGTAGAAGAGTGAACTGTCCACATAGTCTGAGTAGTTGGGAATGCAGAGAATGTCCCCCCGTGCAATCTGCGCAGCAGTCTGGAGACTTGGAGAAATGGCAGCCTCCGGAAACCGACGGAACTCTGGAAAGCCATGCGGAGGTGGTGCGCTCGGTTGCTCCGAGACTTCCGGCTGGAAACCCTTCAGATTGCCAAAAAACCCTTCATCGGGCAAACCCTGGCGATTGATGGAGGATGTGCTTCCATACTCTCTGTGCAAAGTGGCACCTGTATTGGGGTTGATTGCTGTCTGATCCATGTCCTCTGCCCCTATATCACTGATGGTGACATCACTGTTGCTCCTCTTCTGGAGAGCGTGGTGAACTTTACCAGGAGAGTGGCTCAGAAGGTCACCAAGACCATATTTTGTCTCCAGAAAGTTGGGATTGGGAGGAGAACCTGGGCTTTGTTTGACCACATCTTCTGCCAGTTGACTGGGTTGTCCATTCTGGAAGGACATCATTAGGTCGTACCTGGGTGGTGGACCGTGGCCATCCTTCTTCGGTGGCCAATCTGACACCCTTGCACGTATCCCCATCTTGGGCACTGCTGGTGTTCCTTGTGTATTTGCACCAGGAGGTCCCATATTCCCATTCAAGGCTTGAAGCTTTTTGGCAAATAGATCATCAGTCTGCATTTCTGAGGTGAGGCGCTTCTCAAACTTCTACGGCCTCGTCTGCTGTATCTCTGGTCCTAAAGTTAGGGATATTCATACCCGACATTAAATTGTCCAGAACAGAAATTCCAACTCCAGCATTTTATGCAATAGCGAAGGAGCTTGACGGCGCTGGGAGAAGTCTGTGAATGATGACTGACCCACGTCAGGGTGTTCAGACCTATGGGTCTGTAATCCATAGGAGGAGAAGGAGACTCTTTATCTCAGTTTCACTGTCAAGGACAACTGCTCACTCCACAGGAGGGCAAGCAGGAGATACGGTCATTTCACAGCCATGTAAGCTTAACAAAGCCAGGTGGGATCTCTCTGATGCTCTGGAAAGGAACGAGAAAGAGAGAGAGATCATTAGAGAATCCATTTGGGAGGGAGAGATACCAATGTGACCTTGAAAGAATGCAGAGCACTCAAAATCCTCAACTGAACAAAGCATCAGCAAAAAGGCCAATTAATTTAATAAGGGTTTGAATGTCTATTCAGAAAGCACATTTCTTTTTCACCTGAATGCATGTCATTCTTCTATATAACAAATGTACCACTTTTTGACCTTCATGCACAGACTAATTAGAGATAAACATCTAAATGAAAAAGCATTAGTGATCTATGCACACTACTACCAGTGATCAATAGCAGAACAGATTCAAACCACTTTCTCTACAGTGTTAAGTCATAATGATATTCAATATTATTTCAAGAACAAACTTTGGAAAAAAAAAAAAAATTTCATTTTTTGTTTCATTTACATAATTTGCATTTGAAAGTACTAGACAGATGGACATCTTTTAATGTCCTTTTTCACAAATACCAAAGAGGATGCAACCTGGTGTATTTAATCAGAATGAATTTTACAATGAAAATGACAAATTATTAAAATGATTTACCAATACATTATTCTCTACCTCCAATTGTTTTCCAAATTCACTTTAAAATCAAAAGATCTCTCATTGAGTTCAGTGGATCTCAAAAAGGAAAAGAAACAATGCTAAACGTAATTAATAAAATCAATTAATCACAAATTATAATTTGCTAGGACTGTAAAATAAATATGAACCTTTAAAAGAGAGAAGAAAACACTCTTACAACATTTGTTGTTGACATTAATGGTCGTACAACTCTATACAGAAAGTAAATTTAACTTTGTCACTTTAATCTATGCCAACTGCACTTGGCTTAAAAACTGCAAGTTAATTTCAATGCATTTAAATATTTGATTTTAAACATTTTCGTTTGATTTGAGCATTGTTTTGGGTCACCACTTAATATCTAATGTAAAATCTGTCTTGCAGCAAAAAAAGAAAAAGAAAAAAAGATTGAGAACTACTGGCTTAGTGCAGTGAACTCACTGAGACTGCCTTTCAGTGAAAGAGCTTTCCAATATCATATCAGCCAAAAATAAAGTTCTAGTGAGAGCGGAAGAGAGTATAAAATTACAGTACTGACAGACGCCGCCACGGATAGGCTACGTGCTGTGAAATTCGGCAACCTAAAAATAATCCTTCGAAAGGCAAGCTGATTAAACCGGCGTTTATTAATAATGTGTTTTGGACGCACAGCCCTGTCTGTCTGGCTGTTACATACAAACTGACCCCAATACCTTTAACCCTTAATTTGAAATAAACACATCTTTGTGACAATGTCGACACCAGCTGTGTACCACATAGAAGTTTTTAGTTTTCAAACTGCAATATCCATCTAGAGTCTGGAAATTCTTTGGATTCAGAGCTGTGATTTAATGTCAACATGGAGACAAAATTGACCTTTTACACTTTATTCATCTGTCCTATTGTGCACAATTCATGGGTGCATGTTATTACAAAGAAAACAATTGTTTTTGCAATCTTAGCCTGCTCCACCTCTGAAATGACTTTCCTTTTCAGTTGACATCTAGATAGAGCAAAAGGGGAAATCTCTGATAAACATTGACATTTGGACATAGGCACAAAGCGACATGTTCATTCCCAGAGGAGATGCAGAGGTATTCTTGCTTTTAAAATCTGGGTGTAATCAAAAATTTAAAATGCAAAAGTTCCATGTTCAAAAACACTCCCAGCAGCACTGAACATTGGGTTAAACTGAACATGGCATAAACAGAGAGGGCTGGTCAGGCTAAACTTAGCATCGGGCTTCAGAAAAAGAAAAAAGAAAAAGTGCACAAATGACAAGCTGTTTCATTTTTAAAGAATGCTGTTAAATATTAAAAGGAGGAAAAAGCAACATGTAGGGAGGCTCTCTTTCACAAAACAACCTTGATATCCTGGCAAATGATAGGATGAATCTCACGAAAACTGCCAAGAATGGTCTGGAATTGTTTTTCACCCCAAAACCAAAGCAATAAATAAGAAATTATATTTCGCACATATTCTAAATGCATAGACCATTTATAGAAAAATTTAGGAGAAAAATATATATATTTGTACATAGTGACATATTTTCATGACAATTCTTATTATCATAATGCAGAGAAAAAACAATTGTCACTGCTGTAATGTGAAAAAAAGTATTATTTTAGTTTTTAAGTAAATTTCTAAAATTCAACCTTACAAATATATCTAGATATTATTTGTTGTAAAATTTAATAATAATAATAAAAATAATAATAATAAAACAATTACATTATGTAACGAGAATTTTTACCTTACAAAATTTGGGAGGAAAATATGATTCATTTTGCTTAATAAAAATTTTGAAAATAGTGTTAAGTGTTAAATAATTTTAAATGGTCCTAAAATTGGCCTAATTTCCACTATGCAAAATATAAACTCATATTTTGATTTTGGGGTGAAATATGATATGGATGTTTCTTCATGGGGTTCATAAGAAAAACAAATGTTTAGAAGTTCAGGAGTGTCATCATCTAATATCTTCACCACCTTATAGCTGTGTTCAGTAACACGTAAATCTAAACTCACGTCTTAATCATTGAAACAACAAATGTAACTCGCATGAATTGTTCATATCTGACTGTGAATCCTCTGTGGTTTTAAAAAATCATATGTCAGAAGGAGGTCTGTTTGTCCTCCAAGACATACAACATCACTATGATCCCTGGAATACAACAAATGTCTGTTTTGGGACCATTTTTGTTCAAATAAATGGAAATATGTGTTATAATGATGTGTACTCTGTCTTTAGAGGCATTACCATATTTGATCCCAATAAATCAGCCTCATCCAAAACAAGAAAAGAAAGAGAAATAGCACATCAAGCACAATAGCAAAGGCTTGAGAGGACAACAAATTGCACATCTGAAAGACTCCCTCCCACTATCTCCCGCTGGGCTTCAGAGTCAGGCAAATGGCCAATCCTGTCCCCTCCGACGCCCTCTGTCCAGCTGCAGTTCCTGTACAGGTCATCGATTACCATTATGAGCCGGTCCCCTGCTTTCAAACGCTCGCTCACATGCACGTGCCGCCCAAACAACAGAGCTCATCATGGCTATCATCGCCCACCGCAAAGACACACTGACCCAATCTATTTAGACAGCTGGATCTATAGCGGGGACTGTGACCACATTGGCCCGTCTATCATTTCCAACAGCCACAGAAGTTAAAAGGACTCCCTGTCTGCCCAGGGTGTGATAGAGCAGAAGATATGAGAGAATATTTGAACTAAAGGTTTTTTCTCTCTCGCTTGTTAGAAATGTCCACTTCCTGACAGGCATAAATCAAGGTTTTTTCCGCAATCAGAATAAGCAGCTTACATGGACTCTTTTGTTTGATGTTTGGTAATAAATCCACAAGATTTTTTGATTGTTTTAGCAGGAAATAGATTTAGTCAGTCTGGTGTTACTTAAACTACGTCACTCTTTACTGGATGATTGACGGGCACAACAGTCTTTTTTGAGACATAGTCTTTGAAATGTGATGCGAAACAGATCAAAACAGTGCTGGAAAGGAGGTCAGCTCACTCACAGACAGTCCCCATCTGTCCAAGCCACAGAGAGAAAGGTCAAAAAGTAGACATACTTTAAATGACTTTTGGTCCCCACTTTGTTATATTCCATAGTTAAAAACAGAATCATTTCTCTCCATTTCTGTTGTAAACTCAGTCCAAATCAATGTTACAAGGTTACACCTAATGGATTATTGCTTCCTGCCCTGTCCACTATTGTTTGCTCCTGGGTTTTATTGAAAAAAACAAGATGACTTTGACAGAAGGATTGAGTAAATTGAGCCCTGCAGTTTCGACAGGGTAGCTAGGGTGAGCAGACACCTAGTAGAACCAGAAAGTTTTTTGACATCAGCCCCAGTGAACACCCTACAAGGGCACACCCTGTCAGATGCTGTCAAAGCGTTCCAGGATCTTTCCGCTTCAGCCCTGAGCTCACCTACATTTCTAATTCCTGAGACGCTGCTGGGAGGTCTTGTGTTCTCGTTTCCCTTTCCTTGTTAGGAGTAAGGATGGAGTATCTTTGCTGCTTATGCATTCCAGTGCTACAGGCACTATAACAAGAGCCAGGAGCCGGTGTGCCCTAATGCCTCACACGCCACGAACACTTCTGGATTTATTCCAAGCGACGGCATGTAGGAAACCTACAAGACTGTTTCACACGGACATTTCAGCACAGAGTTCACTAAAATCCGTAAGACAAACATGGATAGATTGATAAACATGTTTATGAGTTACATTACAGATTTACATTATCAACTTGTTGCAAAGTTGCTTTTTTAAAAGAAAAAATTATCAAAAAATATAATTAATATATATGTATATTAAT
>RJVU01075544.1:3857717-3905951 GCA_003731715.1 Anabarilius grahami | reverse complement strand
TGAATAAATTAAAATAAAAAATTAAATAATATATATATATATAAAAAAAATATAAAATAAAATAAATGAAGTAGAAATATGTGCATTGCAGTAGAAATATGTGCATTGAATCAAATAAAAAAATATTCAAACACTGGTTATGTCATTTCTCATTTAACCAAGACCAAAATGTCACCTTTACAATGAAAAACTGAAGGCTAAATCTACTGCAAACTATGAGGATGTGAATGTTGGGAAAGAGAGGAAAAGGAACAGACCCAGTGAGAGATTGGAAGAGAACAATAAACAAACAAAAGGCAGGTCTCACACCCTAACAGGCAGTGTGGGCATGAGTTGAAAGTTTGGACCCCAGGGGGTGCACTGAGGGGGCTTTCTGAAGGGAATACAGCAACTGACCTTTACCATTTGGGTTAATATAATTTCCAGGTGTTTACCAAACAAACATGGCCCTCCAACAGTGAGCAAACAGACAGAGAATGGCCCGTGAGAAAGGGCTGTGGTTTAGAATTGGGTCAGTGTTCTGGCTTAAACACAATAACCCACATTTCCTTCATTTACAGTATGATACAAACCAGATATGACTACTTCCTAAGTATTTTGCAAAGCAAAATTACCTCTAGTTGGCAAGTTTTATGCAGGAATGCAGGCTTGTGTGCCAGAACATGTCAAGATCTTGTCATATTCACTGCCAGAACTTTAACAAGACAGACCCATAATTTCATGCTAAAAGCTCACAGCTTGACTGCCTCTTCACCAATTTGGGAAAAGGCCCTCGATAAGTCAAAGTGCGAGAAAACGCTTTTTTCCACTCGCTTTCATGACTTCAGACTCAGCTTTTGGCTTTGACTGACCTGGATAACGGTTATCGGCTGTTAAAATGAGTCAGACATGCGCAAACGCAGACAGCCAGTCAGCATCTGCTAGACTAGACATGACTGTCTGTGATGGAGTTTATGGCATCCGGCCCAATGAGAGATAAAGTCCTGTTAATGAACACTGCATTTCATGTACACACTGTCGATCTTATCAATAACAGCTGGAATCGCCTTTGTTTGACAGATATTCCCTCATTCTCAGCTGGGACTGAAGTGGAGGAGACAGGCACACATTATTATTGAGATATTTCGCCTCGCAGCCAGTTGGATTTAAACATGAGGGACGCCCACCTCCTCATCCAAATCCCTCACTCACTCTAGGTCATAAACATACTCTATGAAAGAAAGCAAACACAAAACCTTCTAGCTAAATGTGTCAGCAATTCATAACGCAACCAAATACGCTTTCTCAACTATGCCACAGGGGCGCTTGCGTAAAGTGTTTTCTAACAGCAACAGTTTGAGGAAAATCTTGCTGAGTAAGTTAAAGTTAATTAAACTATCAGCAAATTTACTTGATTAATAACATGCATATTTTTATGCAATATTGCAGTGTTTATTATAAATTATTAATCCGTGCATATCAATTGTTTACAATTCATGTGTTCTTGCAATCTTTAATGAAAAAAATACTAAAACATTAAAAATAACAAAAAGTCTCACTCTGCATTTTTTACTTATCCGAGAAGCCATTTCACTCGGATATTCAGGGAAGAAAAGACGATCACAGTTTCCATTTTATTTTGGGTTTATGCTCAAGTTGTTCCAAACCTGTGTGAATTTCTTTTTTCCACTGAACAAAAAAGAAAATATGGGTAACCAAACAGTTGATGGGCCCCATTGACTTCCATAGTATGGAANATAGAAAGAAAGAAAAAAAAAAAAAAAAAAAATATATATATATATATATATATATATTATTTTGTGTTCAGCAGAAGCAAGAAATTCATACAGCTTTGGAACAACTTGAGGGTGAGTAAATGATGACAGAATTTTCATTTTTGGGTGAACTATCCCTTTAAGTGTGTATTGCACTGGTGGCACCAAATGGAATTGCAACCTGTTTGGCACCACTAGTGGTGCTATCAAATGGAGTATACTGAAAGACTACACGTTTGGCTGAATGGTAAGCATTTGCGTCAAAACTGAAGTATACTTTATGTTAATAAACCATGCAGACATGATTACCAATGCCAATTTTCTCAATAGATATATCGTCCCGTTTCATTATATACAATAGGCAGCCCACTTGCAATGCATTGCCCAAGCATTTGTACACTTGCGTAGTAAGTATGCTTCTGGCACACACATTCACTGTTTTACAAGGAACCCAACTATTTTGGCTAATGAGCTGTGTTAAGGGTAAGTTATCCTAATTTTAACACATTTAATGTCTTCCATATGACACATCAACCACAAACAACACCAATCTTATGCGTAATGGAACCTTATACGGGGGCATCTTAAACAAGGCCATGAGGTAAATTAACCTCCAACCCTTCAGTCCTTTAAACACCATAAGTCTTGGCCTAGGCCCAATAGGGCTTATTTGAACAATGCTCATCAGCTAGCACCTAAAAAAGTAGAGTTAAGAGTTTATGTAAGCCTTTTGTACAGACACAAATCCTTCTTTTCACACACATCAATGAGGTTTTAGGAACAGCATAAAGGGCGATACGGCCTAGTGCCTCGTTTAATTAAAATCTGAATAAAGCAAAAGTTGTGAAGATAGGTGTACAGCTGCAGGGTGAATGACAAACATGCTGAAAGTTTGACAGGAGTTTCGATTTCTGTGGTTCACCTGCTGACAACACTAAAAGGTAAAAACACAAAAACACATTCACAGGACAGGACCAGACACAAATAAACATGTGGGGACTGGTTGTTTCACACACGCATAGAGCTCGACGGCAAGTTTCGACAGCAATCGATGGCATGACTCTAAATCTGTCTCTGCTTCTTTAAGGTCAGTGGGAGCAAACAGGCCGAGGGTCTTTCACAAACCTGTCTACATGGTGGAAACACACTGCCTCCTTGTTTCTCTCATTCAAGTTGTTCCTTTATGGGTTTGGACAGCAGCGGGCATCTTTATGGAAGCAGCACTGCATTGTCCCCCTGAGCTGAACTAATTTCTTCTCAAGCTCGAGCGGTAGCCTTCATTCACCGGGAGTTTCTGACGACATGCTGCACTTAAAAGGGAGGCTGAAAGGGCCTGTGAGAAAACCGAAGCAGCAGGTAGCTTTGGGTGTTGGAGAATTCCGCCTGTCTGAATTGAGGCTGGTCATTCCAGACAGCATGTGGTCCACACCGCGGAGCTCCAGTCGAGAGTGGGAGAGCTTTTTGAGTTTAACAAGCACCATCTGGCATTCTGAGCTCCTCACAGCAGCCAAACACACACACACACACACACACACACACACCCCGACACCCTGCTGCACCATCCCCGCCAAATACCTTAACCAGCACACACACACACACACACACTCACGGCTGAATACAAAGACCTGGACTCCTCAGACTTAGTAAAAATATGACCTTTAACCGGCATCCAATTGAACTGTGCTTCTCAACGGGTTTTACAGACCCAAATTTTCCATTGGACATCAAGTAACAAAAAAATTTCCTTAAAGTGAAATGTAACAATATTATATTTTATAGTCACTTAAAAAAAAAAAAATTGTTGGATTTACTTTAAAAAAAAAGCAGTCAAGTGGGTTCCACACAACAATATTTCTTTGAGTAAATACAAATCATTTGAAGTTGTCACTGTAACATAATATTTATACTTTAAGTAAACCCACCAATTATTTTTTTTGAGTGTAGAAACACCTCAGTTAAATTAAGTTCATGTAGTTTCATGAGTTTTTAAGTAATGTGAACAAAGATGGTTTGAATGAAACAGTGAAAGTTTTTTTAGTGTAATTAACAATACACTTTAAAAAGAATTATTTCTCAAAGTTGTAAATTAAAAAAAAAAATATTGGAAAACATTTTACAAGCAAATACTATTTAATTCTTTGTACTTCAGAATTTCATGTTTAAATTAATGTGTTACTTGCCATTTCTTTGTAATTATTTGTGGAATTTACAAGCAATTTCTAAATTAAAATTGTTTTTACACCAATTTTTTTTTACACCATTCAGACTAAAGCATTTACATGGCATCTTAACATTTTTTAACTTGCATTCCCCAACCATTTGTGTATTTACATTGCCATAATTAATTTGCAACAAAATGCAGAACAATTTGATTTGACTTAAACAACAAAAGTTATGTGAACCTTTTTCTACTCCAGTGGAACACTGATAAGTCTATGTATTTTAGCTACCTTAACTATGCACAAATTTAAGGTCAGCAGCATTTTCTGTTTGAGTTCATCACCGTTTCCCCCCACAATGTCATATGAAAAGACCTGCGATCAATTTCTGGGTCACAACCCACCAGAACCTTTGCCCTAGACCATACAAAAACATACAAAGGGATTTAGACACACTTTTCTGAAGTTTTTTAACATGCAAACTGGCAAACAGATAAAGCACAACANAAGCACGACAAGCTATCATCATGCTAACAAAAGCACTGCCACTGAAATTAAATATATATAAAAAAAAAAATCTAGACTGGTGTCAATGACGCATCATGGTGCCCATAAAAAATAAAAGGTCACAAGATTTCTCTTTAATATATAAGTTTAATATTAATATTTTATATTTTTTGACTATTAACAAGCAATGAAGAATTATTGTTTAAAAAAAACAAATTCCCCCCAAAAAAAAAGATTATGCTAAATTACTACTACCTTTCTCTTAATAATAATATCTGGACAGTTGTATCACCCTGACATTTTTTACTTTATGAACTTTATGAAAATTATCATTTGATGCAAAAACTAGATAACAATGGACTAGTTGGTTGTTGGATGATTCGTCGCCCTTGTGAGCCATTTCTAACACAAGCATGTGTCAATAAACTCCAAAACGCCCCACCACGTCTCTACACCATCACTCAATGGTCTTAGTAAAACTAAATGCACAATAAAAGGCAAAGAAAGAAAAATAGAATGTAAACACCTCTTTCACTGCTGAAGGACATCTATCCCACTGACAGTTAAATGTAATTATACTGCAGCCATTTCCAGCATTACAGAGCTCTTCATCTAACCTCAGAAAAGCCTGCTGAGAGTGATCCTGCATGTTACAAATGTCAAAACAAGAGCAACTCACCAAACAAACCCACATTCTCTTCCCAGCCATCACAGATACGAATAAAGCACACATTGGCAGTCGTGTCAGGACCGATCAGCTCAATCAATGGGTTTGGAACGGTTACTCTCCACCAAATCCTCACTGCAGAAAAACAGCTGTAAATCCATCCATGTCGGCAGAAAAGTCCCCAAGGCCTTGGCTTAAACTGAAATTCAGAACCCTGCCAACACCTGGAAACCACACCCAAAGATGTACCTGGGGATGTGTCTTTTCTAACAAACAACATTTACTTTACCTCAACCAATCAATACATTCCCTGTGCAGGCCACAAGCCTGGCTGATATAAAGGGCTGATGCTGGTTACTCATTAAGACAAATGTGTGCGGTGAAAACACTGTTAAGATAAAGAGAAAACCGAGAAGATAAAAGCACTCGTATATATAGAGAGTGAGAGAACAATTAAAAGAAAGCCAAACCTCATTTCCTCAACCCCCAACATCTCTCCAGACCCCTTTGCCCCCCTAACAAAAGCCCCTAACGACTGGTGCCACTGGCTCAGATTAGCATTTCTATAAAAAGAGGCGGTACCACGAAACTCCAGTTATCGGACCGACAGATAAAGCCCTTTCCCCCCCTGCTTCTCTTGAACTCAACCCGCCCCCCAAACCTATTCAGTCCACCTGCATTGATGCAAAGACCCTCAAAGAGGCATAGAGACCACATCTGAGAGGCTTCTACGTGCTTTTTTACTCCTCAATTCAGTTATAGAAGGGTGAAAGAGAGAGTGAGAGTTTTGAGAGTGACAGAGAGGACAGAGGTGGAATAATCCCATGTACAAGCCATATGCTGTGGCGCTGTAAACTCAGACTTCCTGTGGCGGTGAGGGCGAATGGAGGACAATGACAGCGAGACAAGACCTGATACTAACAGAACACAACAGAAATGCTCACACACACTGATTTAAAGGTGATGTGTTTTTTTTTTTTATATATATTTAAAATCAAAAGTCTAACATCCAGAGACAACTATAAGTAAACTAAGTAGGTTGAATTCAGCAAATATTGTAAACACTGGGGCTCAGTGGTGATATCAAAACACTGCTGTTTGTTTGAGCATCCTTGCCCAGCACAGCAACACTGGCTCAACCAATAGTGCAAGTTTGGGGGCGGGGATATCTGTTTTATCAACCAATAGCAGATGGGAGGAGTGTTTCTACAAACTCTTTGAAAATGGTCTTTAGATTTTAAATTATGTTTGATGCTGAAGAAATTACACACTTTACCACTCCAGATTTACTTTTACCTTTCACTTTACGGTTCTCATTTATTACATGCCTACTTACTAAATACATAGATGTTTATTATATTTATTTTCAATAAAAATATTTATTTATTTTTAATAAGAAAAAAAGATGGAGGCATGAAAATAGCACAGCTCTTTAAAAAAGATTTATACAGAAAAACCTGAATCCAATAAGAATTAAGTATTTTAGAGTCAAATAATAAATAAAATATTTTATATATGGGTCATTGACGAATAAGGTTTTTAAAAATGTAAAAAAAATAAGCGTTTTATTAAGCGTTAACAATGAGATGATGTGGTTTTTATAAATCAATTTACACTGCTTTTGTCATTTTTTACTAGATGGACAAAGTTTGTCACCAAAAAAGTCATTCGGTTTAACCAAAATTTCGGTTTTACCGAATGACACTTTTGGTTATAACAAATTATGATATTTTCAAACAATGCTAACAGGCTGATACCCAGCTAGCTAGCATATCGATGGGCAGATCGATATGAAGTATCAATATATCGATACTGACGTTGAGTATTGAAAATATCGATACTAAGGTGTGTTTTTTTACCAGTTATTTTGTTTATTTAACAATAAATTTAATGCATACAACAAAAAGCATTGAATTGGACAAATAACCTATGTTAGCGAAATTTGTAGTAAAAGTATTTTCCTGCTCATCTGAACACGCAAATGCTGCAAGTCAGAACCAATCACAGAAGGTGTTCGCTCACTGCCGACACTACATTCAAACAAGGCTGCGTTCAGTATCGTAAGAAACCACTGATGCTTTTGGGAAACGCAGCCCAGAACAATGCTTAACAGAAGACAGAAAAACATAATAATATTAGTTATTTCACAATAAACAAAATGAAATAGTAGCCTAGATAGTTTGTGCAATTACATTTATTTAAATTGAACATTAGAAGTTCATATTGATGTTCTGTCAGAATACAAATGTTTCATTTTATGGGTGAAACAGCCCGTCACTGGCAGTCCCTTATGAAATGAACCATTACTACAGTGACCATAGTTCAGCTAAGCATAAGCTTATTTGTAGATTTCCATGGTTTACCAAGTAAACATTTTAACCATGTGTAAACAAAACTATAATCTAATAAACTGCAATTAAGGCATATTGAATGTTAAAATGCCTTTCAAATATAATGTTAAGTGGGTATCATAACGCATTTTACTCTTAGTAATTCAATAATTGAATAAATGTTACAATCTATAAGTTCATATTGGAGGTATCGTATTGGTATCGATATCGGCGATATTGGCCCTGAAAGTATCGGTATCGAAAACAAAATAAGTGGTATCGCCCATCCCTAGTCTGAATGATGTCACATGCTGTCACATGATATTGACCGCATGACTTGATCAAAAATAGTCCTTTTAAATTGGTTACTCCAAATGACATCAATGAAAATAATTTTTCCGGACATTCTTTCTCGTAAGCAAATGCAAACTTCTACACTTAATAAAAAACACAGAATAAAAAATATATATATATACACACTTAGGCCTATTACATTTTAAGATATTTTAATCACAAATGAAATGGCTGTATTGGCCTTTGGACGGAAAATCCGAATGACCTTTTGACACTTCAAAATCTTTAAAATGTAGCAAAATATAAAACCTTTTGGATTCAATAAAACAGATCTACTTGTACTACCTTACATACTTTGGATGTCGTATCTTTGTTTTTATAATTTTTAAGGCCTTTGGACAAAAAAAATGACCCGTCACGTCATTGACCCATATACATAATTATATATACAACATATATTATATATACAATATATTTCATTATCTCCTGTCTTACTGCTGTTACAGCTTTGTGATCTGTTGTCCATAAGCCAAATTTCTAAGTAATAATATTTATTATGCTGCATCTGTTTTCCTCTGTTTACAGGAAATGTGCTATACAAAGTTTGATCGATGGGCCCATACACACACCTCGCAGAGTCAGCTCTGTACACATACACATACACAAAAACAGTAAAACACTGAACAGCTCAAACTTCCTGTCAGTACGGACTGTGTGTCATTAAAAATGCATCTAAACAGACAGTAACGATGGGAACGAACCTCTGGGGGAAGTTGGACTGAAACCCTGAGCACACAGAGCTGGACAGTAATGCACAGTGATCGAACCACTGCAACAAATACCCACGGTGCCTTGCCTCGCTCCGCCTACAGCTGTGCCAAGTCTCCAGGGGAATATTTACACATCGCTCTGTCAGGCTAACCCAATCTGTTTATACGAGTTTAAATGTAAGGAAAGGACACACAGTCCGAGTTTCCTTCTTTCTCTCACTACTGTCAACTGAATCAATGGCACATTTGAAGCTGCTTCTGTGCACTGTGGTGGTCTGTATGTCTCCAGGGCTTTACTGCTTGTTAGGGTCTGTGTCTTTCTCTCTCTCTCTTCCAGGCTGCACTGTTCTGTCAAGGCTCTTTCTTTCTTTCTCTCTCTCTCTCTCTCCCTCCCTAACTCACCCATCTTCATTCTCCCTGCAGCCTGGCTAATGTGCTCATGGATCACTGCAACCGCCTGTGTGCATGCTCCAATGCAAAGTTTCCAACAGACAAGCCCAGAGCAAGTTAGACTAAGTGAACTGGAGCTACTGGATGTGTGAGTGCACTTCAAAACTTATTCTTAGTTCCGGTGCTCTAATTTGATTGGACAAGAGGCTTTTCAAGACTCCAATAGCACTGAAACCCTTAACTGTAATTTGGCAAGGATGCAAACTGAACTTAACACCGCAAGAAATTCTATTCTTAAAGTGGTAAAAATCACATTTTATGTTTTTAACATGCTTTAAAGGGATCCTTGATTATGATTTTTTTTTTTAACTTTTTAGTTAGTGTGTAGTGTTGCTGTTTGAGCATAAACAACATCTGCAAAGTTATGATGCTCACAGTTCAATGCAAAGGGAGATATTTTCCTTTACAGAAAATGCTTTTTAAGGGCTACAAAAAATTGCTGGTAGGGACTACAACAAGCTTCTTCCTGGGTTGGTGACATCACAAACCCTAAAATTTACATAAACCCTGTCCCTGAGAACATGCAACAAAGGGGATGAGGCCATGTTGGGCTGCTTTAGAGAAGAGGAAGAGTTGTTGTAGTAGAGTGTTGTTACCATGCCGCCATTTTACGTCGGACTGCTTCACAAACTAGAGTCAATTCAACGCTGGATTTGCACAAAAGATTAACATGATGGCACATGCTAGTCGATGAGTTGAATAAACTCCACAGCAACTACATAAAATGTATCCAACTAACCATTCAGAAACATCCAGTTGCATTCTATAAGTTGTAACTTCTTCCTGAGTCTCTATCAGTGTCCGACTCCAGTTTGAACAATGTAAGACTGAACACCATTACTGACAATCGTCATTTTGGCTGCGTGAGATTCTCCAGCTTTGTTGTTGTTGAGCAACCGAAGCGCAAGCTCTTCTGGAAAGTGGGCCAGGAGCAACAGCTCATTTGCATTTAAAGGAACACACAAAAATGGTGGGTTTTTGCTCACACCCAAATAGGGGCAAATTTGACAAGCTATAATAAATGACCTGTGGGGTATTTTGAGCTGAAACTTCACAGACACATTCTGGGGACACCAGAGACTTATATTACATCTTGGGAAAATGAGCATAACAAGTCCCCTTTAAGACAAACCATGTGCAAATTAACCAGTCAACACCATTGCTGAGTATTTTCTCCTTAAAACTGCAGTGAACCAAAGACAGTCTCAAAAACGTGGTTTGAAATCGCCCGTTCTCATATGTCACACACATTGCAAGCAATCCCGTCAATGTGCGGGCCGGGCTTTAGCATATCATTACTATGCTGTGAAGCAGGGGGGGTCTCAAAAGAAGGCAGGTAATCCCTGTATATCTTTCTGTTGATATGAAAAATCGGGTACATTTAGCAATAGCGGGTGAATTATGTATATCACGTATATTGCGATGTTATGATGAACTACATGCCTTTCTCCACTGACATTGTTGTTAAGTTGTTCGACGGATATTTTTCAAAGGAGTAAGGATATAAGTATACTGATTTTTAGAAGGCAGCTGTCTGACTCTGAGATTGTGAATGGGAACATGGTTTGTGTAATATTAGCAACACATTATTAGCTGTTTGATAACATAGTCAAGTCAAAGGCTAATCATTGCAATTACTGTTATGTGTCCGATGTTGTAGAGAGTGATACATAAAACGTGTTACAATTCTGATACATCGAATTGTAGACGGACCTGTATAATTCGCTCTTCCTCTTTCTCTTCTGAATCAGTTTCTGGTTCAAACATATATGGCTGAATTAAACCAGTATTTCCACTTGCCATTTTTCAGCGTTTACTACAGTAAAGTTGAGCGAGTGGATCAGGTAGTCCGAGCTTGTGTGATTGAATGTATTTTTAACACGGCTGTATTTAGTCAAGTTTAAAACAAATCTGCTAATGAAACAAACAAACAACACTCCTCATAAGGGTAAAGGTCAGTTGGACTCGGTACGAGTCCAAGCTTGAAAGTACCCGTGTGTTTAGTGTGAAAACTCAGCTGTTGTGGGATACTGTGGCCACACGCCAGCGAGATACCAAGCGCAACGGCTTCCCGAACATGTTATTAGCTGTTTTCTGAAATGTGCACTTGCAGTTTGTTGTTGTTAGTTAGTGGTTTGGGGCCTGTTTTACCCTGTTACCAAGCAACCTCTGATCTCATGCCGCTTTGATTGACAGCACATTTCCCCTCAGCTGAGTAACTATGGTGGAGAAAGCGGGTTTGCCATATGTCAAACCAAAAAGAGAAGATAAAAGACAAAGATAGCAAGAGATGGGAGAGAGAGCATGTAAAGACAGCACCACATATTGATGGACTACTTCCTACTATTAATTTCTCTGGGTCTGATTTTCTGGGCTATCACTTTCCAATGATGCATACCAGGATGTGGCACAACCACAAAACATATGGCCACAGTATGTGCATGGATCTTATATTCAACATGAAATGGCATTCAAAGTCTATTTGACTGTGCAACATAATTCAGAGCAAAACAAGATATATAAGGGAGAAAAAAAAAAATGTGATCCATAAGGAACAATGGGAATACTTTACAGTAAGGTTCTATGTGCATATTAGGTAATGAAATAATAAAGCTCACATGAAATAATGCACAATGCTTTTATTAAATGCAAATTATCTTTAATCTCATACTGTTCAAAAGTTTGGGGTCAGTAAGTATTAAATTAATACTTTTATTCAACAAGGACAAGTTAAATTGACCAAAAGTGACAAAGTCAAAGATTTAAAAAATGTCTATTTAAAAAAAATGCTATTGGTTTGAACTTTCTATTCAAAGAATCATGAAAAAAGTATCACTGTTTCCATAAAATGTAACATTTATAATAATCACAAAATGTTTCTTGGTCACTAAATCCGCATTTTTAAATGATTTCTGAAGGATCATGTGACACTGAAGACTGGAGTAATGGAGTAAATTGTTATAAAATTCACAATATTACTGTTTTACAAACTTTTGAATGGAAGTGTATACCAATAGATTTTTAATATAATATAAATAGGGTCAATCATTCCATGTCTAGCCGCTCTACACGCTTCCTGGTTCACATACAATTCTGATCCTCGATGACAGTCAACGGATAAACCTTTTACTTGACCTGCTCTTGACAAGAGTATCACACTGAGACTCTCTCTATATCTCTCTGAGGTATGTTTGTACATGTTTTCATTTATTGCGAGTTATTAACTGTGTTGATAGGAGCCCAAAGGCCTTCTGGATCTGCAGCAGACAGGATAAAACTCATTCACCCTGAGGAGAAACACAGCTGAGTTGCTTGCATGTTTATGTCAGTTTATATAGTGTGAACTGTATACAACGCATACGTGTTTAAATGTGAGTGGGAAAACCGTGTGGGAAGGTGAATCTCTTTTTCTCTCTCGTACACAGATAATGAGAATGAGAAATGTGCGAATAGCTGCTTTTATTAAAAAGGAAAAGTTTATAGCTGCCTGTGGCCTCATAAAGCCCCAGTGATGGAGTGCAGGAGGGAGAGGCCATGAATTATTCTCATTCCTTCTCTCTCTCGCTCGCTCTAATGGGCCTTTGTTTCTTTATCTTTGCTGTCAAGTTTATTAGGAAGCACTGTTTAAATTTAGTTTGGAATCGTACCATTCTGTATCAGGTAACACGTTTAAGCCTTAGTAGGGTAAGAAATCTCCCTTGCTCCACATAGACGAATAAACAAAGGAGATCAGCTATAACTTTCAGGTGATATTTCTGCACCACTAGCAGTACCAATAAGAAAAATAATAACCATTTCCACAAAAGGATTCTGCATTCTGTTTCAGCCCCGTCTTCCTAGGTTTGGACGAACATGTAGACCCGCCCCCAAACAACAAGCCTGTCCCTATTTTCAATACTATTTCATGCCATTTTGTAGCATATGTAGTGTATTAAATGTAATAAGATGAAGTACTTGGTCAAACGAAAACAATAACAACACTGGATTTAGTCTAAATCTACACCTAACATGAAGTGTGCCATTTGGGACAGGGCCTAAAAAACTGTTTTGATTAATTGGAATAAAGTATTTTTTTAAAAAAAATACATTTAAAAAAACTGGAATGAAACTTTGAAATGCTGCATTGGCAACTAACTGAAAATAAATAGTAATAATTAAGTTGTATATAAATAAGTACTAAAATAACAAACTATAATGAAAATAAGAGGCTAAATAAAAATATTTAGGGAAAAAACTAATAAAAAAATGACAAAAGCATAAAACTTAAACTTACTAAATCTTAAAATTAAAAATGTAAAATGAAAATATAAAAATAAAAGCTAATTCAAAACAAATAAATATTACAATATTATATGAATAATACTAAAATTACACTGGGCTAAACATGCTAAAGCTAACATACTTCAACTGGAACATGGCGACTGCTTTAGTGTAATAAAAAAAACATTAAACCGTATTACATTTGAGATGACAACTCTTCAAAAATTCATACACTATATAGCAGAGTGCATAATGCACTGTATATTATACATCATTTGGGAAGCAGCTAACGTTTTGAGAACGTTTCAGGAAGTTAACCTACGAATGGCTTACTTACTGATGTCTCTGTGCATTAATCTGTGCATACGAAAGGTTTTTATCATAAAAAAAAAAAAAATGACAGTTCACCTTTAAAGGAATTTCAGGTTTATCTACTGTATATTAGCATGCTGTAGACAACCTCAGGGAATAATTTCAACACGTCCCTCTGTGTTTATAAACACACAAGACACGTGTTTACAGTAAGCACACATTTATTGTCTGAGGTAATCGTCAGAACGCCACAAATGCAGCACGCAGACATCAGGTCGCAATAAACCCGGAATATTCCTTCAGCATTCCTCCCTTCCCCCTCATTGAGGAGGAGAGAGATGGGCAACAGCTGCTCCTGAGGTAGAGGTGCGAATTCTTAATGACAGACAAACCGCCCCTTTGCCCCAGCACTCCGGGTCACATCAACAGATCTGAAACACTTGTGTCGTTTGTACTGACGTAGGCCCATCCGTCGTTTACGGCTATCTCGCCTCACCCTGTTTACGCTGCCCAACTAGGCCAGACACTTGGTTTCCTTCCTGTTGTTCCTCCTAAAACAAAGACATAAAAAACCCTGTCTTGACTCCTTGCTGAGCCTGTGTGCAGCTGTTGGGTGCTGCTTTCCACTTGGCTCACTCCTGCTGTGGGACGAGCACTCCAAGAGACACGGAGGGGGATGGAAACAGCTGTTTCTCATTCCCAATCACACGTCAGTCAGACTCAAACACATTCCCTCTTTATTCCGTTGCGCTGCTGGTGAAGAAATTACGTGTTTGAGAAAAATAGAAAGACTGAATAATGTAGTCCTGCTATTTTTACTTCGGTAAGCAACTTAAGTGTAATCTGTGCACTACCAAATGGAAATGGAAAAATAGCTGGATTTTTAGTAGAAATGACACGTAAGAGAAATTTAAAAAGGTACAGTTCACCCAAAATGAAAATTCTATCAATATTTATTCACTTTCTTGTCGTTCTAAACTGGTTTTACTCTTTCTTCCTTGAAATACAAGGTGAATTTTTAAAAACGAATGAAAGTGAATGAGAACTGGGGCTGTCATGCTCAAAAATAAGCAAAAAAGCATCATAACATTTTTTAAAGTGGTAAATTTTGAAGTAATATGATAAATAAATTGAACATTTTCTTCTCCACATACAATGCTATCGTTTGGCATACAGTGCACTAATCTTATGGACCGCTTTTATGGTGCTTTTATGTCATTTTGGAGCATGATGACATATCAAGAACACACAAAAAAAAGAACTTTTGAGGAAGAATGACATCTGCTACATAAATAAATGTAAACATAAAGGGCTCCAAACAATATTGGACACAATTGCCTTTCATTGACCAAACAACACAGACATTCTTCAAAATATCTTAAATGTTCCACAGAAAAAAGAAAGTCATAAAGGTTTGGAACGACATGAGAGTGAGTAAATGGCAGAATTAACCTAACATGTTTGGGTGGACTATCCCTTTAAAAGCATTTTAAAAAATGGAGACAAAAAGCGAGGGAGATGAAAACAGAAGAGATGAAGAGAGGATAAAAAAGAGAGACAGACAGAGGAACGGCCCTTTGGGTTTTGTGAAGAATTCCCTAGGCTCTGTTCTTCATGTTACAAAGCACACTGACTCTCTTAAATAAAACTGTCCTGTCTTGGCTGCCCAGCTGTGCTTGCTTGTCCCATTTTCTCTCCCTCCATCCGTTCCTCACTTCTAGTGCTCCTTTGCATTCAGGGAATAAAGACAGCGTGAATAAGGTCTTTCCTTCCATAGGGGAGCAAATCCTCCAGGCCCAGTGAGTGACGTCTCTGAAGACAGCTGACCCCTGACTGCTGAAATCCACTGAGACTGGGATCCGCTAACGATCTCATGAGCCCCGGTACAGATGAAAGGCAGAACGGGGAAGAAGTAGTAGTAGTGGAGGAGGAGGAGAGGTAGGAATTGAATCTTACTGAGTGCCTCCATTTATTTTGCCAGCCAATTTGTTCACTAATATCAGATCGGATGTAAACGTAAAACAACAAAAACATTCAAGATTGGATTTTTTTGCATCCAATTTCAATCTGATTTCTGGTTACTTGATCTATAAAATGCAGATTTGGTGAGCATAACAGAATTCTTTCAAAAACATTAAAAAAATCTTACCAAACGCTAAACTTTTGAATGGTAGAGTGAATCCATTTCTTCTCTTAATACCGGATTTTGGCATCATTGTTATGCAATATAACGGGTTGTCTGAAAGCATCACATGCATCTTAGATAAAGTGTGAACTACTTGAATAATTAGAGGCAACAGCAATTGTTTTAATAAGAAAACATTTCATGTTCAATACAAGTTTTAGTTATACTAGCATATTGGCTGATACATTGTGTTCTGATTGGTTCTTCAGCAGAGTAATAATATACAGGCACTGTACATGGTTTCAGTCCACATTCTTGCTTTTAAAAACAGTTAGATGAAGCGCAACTGATGAAATGTAACAGGGCAGATCACAGGGGTCTTGAGACATGTTTTTAAAAGCTGAACAATTTTTTACTTGCCACATCATCTTAAAAATGCAACAGACATGGTGAGAGGCAATTATATAACAGTTTTACATGCATTTTGAGCGCAATTTTAAATATCCTGTCATGTAACCTATATCTAAAACCTATATTTGATTCTCATAGTAATTCAAAATTTATTATTATTGAAGACAAGGTCTTGTCTGAAATCATCACTTGCACAAGAATTCCTGAGTAAATCATACAAGTAGTATGAGCAATGAATATTTTACTGTTTATTTCAGAAAAGCCCCTCACATTTGCATGTCAAATTAACCATTGCAGTACGCCACATAGTCACGCAGGTGGTTTTATTTAGTTATGAACCACATTAGAAGCCAAATGCTCTAGAAGCAAGATGCAACTTCAATACTTAAAGGGTTATTTCACCAAAAAAATGAAAATTCTGTCATTAATTACTCACCCTTATGTTGTTCCAAACCCATAAGACCTTCGTTCATCTTCGAAACACAAATTAAGACATTTTTGATAAAATCCGATGGCTCATTGGGGCCTGCATTGAAAGCAAGTTAATTTACACTTTCAAACAGCCAGAAAGGTACTAAAGACATTTTTAAAACAGTTCATGTGAGTTCAGTGGTTCAACCTTAATGTTATGAAGCGACAAGAATACTTTTTGTGCACCAAAAAAACTAAATAACGACTTTATTCAACAATATCTAGTGATGGGCGATTTCAAAACACTGCTTCATGAAGCTTCGAAACTTTACAAATCTTTTGTTTCGAATCAGTGGTTCGGAGCGTGTAACAAACTGCCAAAGTAATGTGAACCACTGAAATTTCGAAACACTTATGACATAACGAAGCCTCGTTTACTGAAATCACATGACTTTGGTGCTCTGATCCTCTGATTCGAAACAAAAGATTTGTAAAGCTTCGAAGCTTCATGAAGCAGTGTTTTGAAATCGGCCATCACTAGATATCGTTGAATAAAGTTGTTATTTTGTTTTTTTGGTGTACAAAAAGTATTCTTGTCACCTAACATTAAGGTTGAACTACTGTAGTCACATGAACTGTTTTAAACATAACTTTAGTACCTTTCTGGCCGTTTGAAAGTGTAAATTAACTTGCTTTTAATGCAGGCCTCACTGAGCCATCGGATTTTATCAAAAATATCTTAATTTGTGTTCCGAAGATGAACGAAGGTCTTACAGGTGTGGAACAACATGAGGGTGAGTAATAAATGACAGAATTTTCATGAGTAAATAATGACAGAAATTTCATTTTTGGGTGAACTAACTCTTTAAAGGGTTAATTAACCCATAAATGAAATTTCTGTCATTATTTACTCATATGTTGTTCCAAACCCATAAGACTTTCGTTCATCTTCAGAACACAAATAAAGATCTTTTTGATCTGAGAGTTTTCTGTGCCTCTATTGACAGAAAATTTGGCCTAAACCACTCAATTAATATGGATTCGTTTTACGATCTCTTTATGAACTTTTTGAAGCATCAGTTGCATAGCTGTCTTTGGAGGGACAGAAAGCTATCAAATTGCATCAAAAATATCTTCATTTGTGTTCCAAAGATGAACGAAAGTCTTTCAGGTTTGGAACGATATGAAGGTGAGTAATTTATAACAGTTAATGACTATCCCTTGTGAACTATCACTTTAACTGAATGGTACAGCATTCAAATAAATAAATAAATAATTGATAATTATTACAAACAAAGTAAAATGTAAAATAAAATAAATAATTGATAATTATTACAAACAACATCTAATTTTCTAACAAGTTTAAAGCAAAATTAAAATTACACCAGCTGGGAACCACTGATAAAGAAATGTCTGGTGCTAAAATGGGATGTATGAAGTCAGACTGGGAAGAATGCTAAGACTGTGTGTGTGCATGCACATCTATAGGCTCCAGTGAGCACTCTGTTAGCTGAGTCAGGAAAAGGCATTAAACTCAAGTAAACACACATTCACACCAAAACACACAACACAGCAGCACCCTGAAGTGAAACGTCTAACAGTGTTATTAATCTAACAATAACCTCATCCTCCTTCCGAGTACAAGAAACAATACAAGCTTCTCTCAAATATCCCTACAAAACCTCATTAACTACATAAAACAGGCAAAACTGGCTGAACAGCAGCACCTGATTGGCTGCAAGCTCAGCAGCTCATTAGAGCCTGAAAGCTGCACATAGTTGTATCGAACTCTTCTCCTCTCAATCTCCATCTCACAACATGATCTGCTACAATAAACCAATTAACCTTGAACCAAGCAGGTCACTTACCAGCTAATCAATCCCAAAGATATGACACACACAGGCAAATACACACTCATCTGTACACATGAGCCACGTCTGGCTCGTAAAAATCTCATCAAGGCCGTGACGAAAGATTTTATAGTGATAATTACGTTATTGAAACAGTCAATTGAACTAATAGAAGTCAATGAGACTGTGAAGAATGTCGAACACGCAAAAGGTCAAAGACAACAGCTGCCCTTTCATGCCAATGTGAGATTGGTCCTGCTATATGACATAAAACAAAGACAAGAAAGGGAATCAGCCAATACAAGATCAACATTAAAAACAAACAAACAAAAAAAAAAAAATCTTCTGGAGGACTTTCTAAAATTACAGGCCATGTGTTCATGTTTTAAGATCACAGTCATGTACCACCCTAGAT
Source organism: Anabarilius grahami (assembly GCA_003731715.1). Taxonomy (NCBI): domain Eukaryota; kingdom Metazoa; phylum Chordata; class Actinopteri; order Cypriniformes; family Xenocyprididae; genus Anabarilius; species Anabarilius grahami. The sequence continues at coordinate 3,887,236 of RJVU01075544.1, read as the reverse complement.
TTTCGATGTTTATTGTTATCAGTAACAGAGAAAAGGCCACAAATTCCTTGAATTTAATCCAGGGCATTACCTTCTAAAATGAGAAAATAAAACCTAACAACAGTAAATCTCTGGAAAATGTATGTGGATTTCTTCTAGAGATTATAAAAATTGTGTCTCTAGTTGTTAAGCAGAGAAAGCATTGCAAATCAACACTTTATTGTACATCTGCCACCGTTTACACCGCTCAGCCAGAACGATCCGCAAACTGAAACTACTAATCTAGTGCATTATGACACCATTTAGGTGTCCAAAAATGGATCCGGTGAAGTCTTTGATCACACGCAACCCTTTCCAACAAACACAGAGCTGTTATGTTTATTTTAACATGAGGAGAGCTGATGGAAGAGTCTGGAGGCTGCACCTGCGTCTCAAGGCAACACGTGTTTTCTCCTCATCTTTTTTAATTGCCGACAGCCATTTCCTGCCACCATAATCACACCCATAATTTCCTGCACAAATGTCTCTAATTTTCCAGGTCATAGGGGCTTCCAGAAAACGATAAAGCCTAACATCTTATTTCAGTGGTAAAGGTTGGAAAAGGATGNNAAAAAAAAAAAAAAAAAAAAAAGAGGAAGAAAGAAAACCAGTGGAAAAGAAAGGGTCCAAAGAATCACCAGTCGAAATTCCCCTAGGCTTCCTATTGAGACATCATTTTCGCTACAGTGGGAAGAAGGAATGCTGGGAGGGACACTAATCCGCTCCTCTTATCTGGCCTTTGGCTCTAGAGGACAACAGGTCAACCATCTCAGCCCCACCAAAAAAAAAATGCATGGAAACAACACATTGTCTGGTGTCTGGTGTCTGGCCTGTGGCTCTGGGGGTCTTACCCAACAGTAAGCACAGGTCATCAGATTGTGAACCATCAAGCCAAAGTTAATCCCTTTGTTTCTCCATGTTCATCTCTAAATGGTGCAACAGATTAATTTACACAATCAGACGAATAATCTGCCATTGCCTTATGCTACATGGGTCAATGGTGAGCATAATGGAGCATGTACAATAAATCAATAGGTCATGAGAGGCATGCGAGATGCGATGTGCTTAAAACAACCCTTAACCTTGGTAATCCACAGTCTGAAATGGTTTATTTCTTTTACAAAACAGTGGCAATAGCAGCTTGATTAAAGAACCCAATATAAAAATAATTAAAACAAATATATTTAAAAAACCCCTATAGAATTAAAACAAGGACTTACTATTTTATAATATATTAAAATACTACTACTACTACTACTACTACTACTACTACTTTTGATCAAAAAAAAAAATTTATTATAATAATAATCAGAAAAAAAAATTTCAGCTGCTGAAAAAAAGGCTTAAAATAGCCTGTGGGTTGCTGGTCCCAACTTGCTGGTTTTAGACCGATTTGGGGCACTCATCAAGTGAGATGCCAGCTAGATTAGTGTTGTCAAAAGTACCGACTTCGATACCAAGTCGATACTGAAATTTAAAAAATGTGACGCTTCAAGCGCTGTTGAACGCTTCTGTGTTTCTGTGTTCGTAAACACCTCTGATTGACCATTGTGTTCACGCGCTCAACATATCCGTCTGTGATTGAATACAATGATCAGCGCACGGGAGCGTTTAAAAGCACACGGAAGTGTTTGAAAGCGTTTTGAAAGCGGGAGAGTTGAAAGCAGGCGTCTATCAGCTGACCTGACCGCTGATAGATGGCTGCTTTCAAACGCTCCCGTGTGTATCTGTGTAAGCGCTCGATGAAGAGCGTCATTGATGTCTATTGTTTTTGAAGCATTGATCAATGTAGCCAATCACAGACATATATGTTGAGCGTGTGAACACAATGCCCAGTGTTTTCGAATCTGCCAACAGTGCTCAAAGCATCACATTTTAAAAATGTCAGTATCAACTTGGTATCGAAGTCGGTACTTTTGACAACACTAAGCTAGATGAACTGAAAATCAGCTTGGCCAGACTGAGAGACCGGTTTGGCAATCTTTAACAAGGTAAGTCCACCATCTTAAGCTGTTTGTTGCTGAATGTTTTAAAAACAATGACTAAAACACAGCTCATCCAATTTAACTATATTAGTATTCTGACAGTTTAAGTACTAATAATATATTGATAAAATTGCTTTAAATATAATATTAAGGAGGTCTCTTCTGAGACCTTCAAATGTTAAACCTTTGTGCCACCCAAACAAACAAGAAGGGCTTAAAGGTGACCTTGCTGACATTAAACTTGTTGACTAAAGCATATGCAACAGTCCACATTCCAAACCAATGTGGAACTGTCTGTTGATGGGATGAGATCAATAAGACAGAACAATAAGAAACCCTGGGGGCAGGGGCACCTTGACCTCAAGAATAAACCTGCCCATCTGTCCCTCCTGAAGCAGTCGGTAGGAGGTCATAGGACATATTGGACCAATCTCACCTTCACTAAAGGAGGAGTTGCTTCAATTCTTACTTTAAAAGGTGAAATTTGTAATTTATGAACCGTTGGTGGCACCAAAGAAAACTGCAAAAATATTTCCAAACAGCTACTTTCTACAAGTAGTCCCACCCTAAACTCATGCCATTGGTGTTCAGGCCGTTTAAAGGGTTAGTTTACCCAAAAATGAAAATGTCATTAATTACTCACCCTCATGTCGTTCCAAACCCGTAAAACCTCCGTTCATCTTCGGAACACAGTTTAAGATATTTTAGATTTAATCTGACAGCTTTCTGTCCCTCCATTGAAAGTGTTTGTACGGTAGACTGTCCATGTCCAGAAAGGTAATAAAAACATCATCAAAGTAGTCCATGTGACATCAGTGGGTCAGTTAGAATTTTTTGAAGGATCGAAAATACATTTGGTCCAAAAATAACAAAAACTACTACTTTATTCAGCATTGTCTTCTCTTCCGGGTCTGTTGTCAAACCGTGTTCACGACTCCGCAGTGACACTGCTTCTTCTTCTTCTTTCCTGTTTTACGGCGGTTGGCATCCAGCTTATTGGTGCATTACCGCCCCCCTCTGACAGTGACGCTACTGACATAAGACGCTGCTGACGGGGGTCATGCACACTTACGCACCATTTAAAAAAATATAGCAATACCAAAATACAAACAATGTAGAGTAGCTTGAATACAGCGTGCGTCTCCCTCAGACTGTAAACGAAGCGCGGGCGCACCAGATAGCACGTCAGCAGCGTCTTACGTCAGTAGCGTCACTGTCCGGAGCAGAAGGGGGCGGTAATGCATCAATAAGCTGGATGCCAACCGCCGTAAAACAGGAAAGAAGAAGAAGAAGCAGAAGCACGGATTGACAACAGACCCGGAAGAGAAGACAATGCTGAATAAAGTCGTCGTTTGTTATTTTTGGACCAAAATGTATTTTAGATGCTTCAAAAAATTCTAAATAACCCACTGATGTCACATGGACTACTTTGATGATGTTTTTATTACCTTTCTGGACATGGACAGTATACCGTACATACATTTTTCAATGGAGGGACAGAAAGCTCTCAGACTAAATCTAAAATATCTTAAACTGTGTTCCGAAGATGAACGGAGGTCTTACGGGTTTGGAACGACATGAAGGTGAGTAAATAATGACATAATTTTCATTTTTGGGTGAACTAACCCTTTAAGTCAACAAAAATCTGTAAAAATTTGCCTCACATTAAACTGGCATATAAAAGTATTTACACATAGTAAAAAACAGACTTTGCCTTTAAGTCTGAAAAAACATGGACAAATGAGTAAGTTGAGTTATTACCTTCTTAGACTAAATGGTTATGATTTATTAAAGGGCCGTGAGGGTTTGCTGTGAGTGCAGAATACCAGCACCACCACCTCCACCGCAACAAACAACAGCTGTTTCTGCTACAAATAGCATTGCTGATTATGACCAACATATGTAAATTACAGCTAGAAATGTCCTACTAAATCTCTATGGTATATATTTAGTAGTCAGATGAGAGACATAGCATGGGCAGACTGTGGCCATAGCGTAGGACTTCCTGAAACAGTAATAGTGAACTAAAGACTGGATATCAGTCGTAACAATGCAGCCACAGACAAAAATATGTACAGTATTTGAGTGCAATTAGATCAAAATGGACTCAAAGATGAGGAGTCCTGAGGATTACATGCATTTAATCGTCCTTGTACACGCTTGACTAACAAACAACCCCACTGTCATGGGAATTACACATTAAGCCCTGGCAAGGAGGAAATGTAGGACAAAAATAATAAGCTTTCCACTCGACTTACATTGCAGAGGTGGCGCTGTCTAACGTACAATGCACTTAATCATTGCGCAAATATGCTGGAAGCAGCTAATGGCTAATGAGCAAAAACAATAAAGCAAAATAAAGGAGACGGTTGTGACATCCTTCGCCTCACGAACGCATCCTTCGCCTCATAAATCGAATAATGTCTGTCAAAAAGACAACTATAACATTGAGCAGAATCCAAATGAACACAATCGCATGGAGCAGTCAAGACAAGCTAGTGACGTGGTAATTCACGGCTGTTGAAGGGTAAACATTGCAAAACAAAGACTTCACAGATACTGAGCAGTCTTTATCGGTTTCTTCGCTTTGGGACACACCTCCATGACAACCGACACAGGTACAACACAGCCACTGTTCTCTCAACACTTGGCAGGAGCTGTTAACCTTATGCAAGGCCTTATTGTGCACATAATTCATTTTTTTTAGCTCCCCGTCAGTCATCTGATTAGTCATACCATGTTTCTCCAGGTGGAAGCGAAGAAAGCAGAGAACCAATTATAGAGTTGTTAAGAGGTGACATTCCTCAAATTTTCACCCCGAAGGCTTGTGTGGCAATTCCCCTTACTTTATGAAATTAAAAATATCTAACTGTGAACGTGTTTTGCTCATTCTGCTTGTGTTAATGAAAGGCTCAAGGCTTGATCTTTCCACCCATCCAACAGACAGAGAGATGGGGAAATTGTTGTCTTTGAACACTTCACATAGATTTGCCTGTCGCCATTTGAAGTCCCTCTTTGTGGTAGAAACCTCCAAAGAGTCCACTTAGCAAGAACAAGCGAGTCATATTAGTCCCGCTGAGAACAGAGATCTGGTTCAAAGACAGGGAGAGAGAAGCCAAAAGGACAGCCCTGTGTGCATCAGCTAGCCTTCTAAAATCTCCTCCCTCTCACAATGAGTGTAGATGCTTGAATGAGATTTGGTTCAGCCAAAGTAGAACTGTGGAAATCTATCTGCTGATATTTCAATCCTCGTCTCCAACTCGAAACAAAGCCCCGCACAGAAACAAATGACGCAGATCCCAATGCAGACTCCAGTGCTCTAGTTTTTCATAGCATTTGCCATTTTAAATATTGAGCAGCTTGTCATCAGAGGTTATGCTCATGGAGCAGGTGGAAAGGAAGAGGGAAGATCCCAAAGGATGGCAGAAACGTACAAGCTTGAGTGAAAGGGTTTGAAATTAAACTATTGTAAATCAGGAAAAGGCATTTGGTGGGGTTGAGACCCAACTGGATGAATAGAAGTGAGTGTTACAGTGTCAGGTGTAGAGGCAGATGGCTCTGTGCATCTGATAGGGTTTGCCAGCAGCCTCGCTTGCTTTCCCATGGGCCTTTGCATTAGGCAGAAAAGAGGGAACGGTCCAAGATGGATGGGTTATTATGAGGTTAGGGATGCAAGTTATTAAATATGATATAAAGATGTTAAATATATAAAGCAACCCATAAAATATAAAGAAATACTTGTCTTGCATAAATATAAATCATTTACTCACCCTCATGTCATAACAAACCTGTATAGCTTTCTTTTTTTATGAAACACAAAAGAAGTTGAAGAATTCTTTGGTCTGACAGTCAAAAGGGTCCAAAACAACATGTGTTGTTCTGTGTTCCACAGAATAAAGAAAATCATAGAGGTTTGTAATGACATGAAGTTGAGTACATTTTTTTGGGTGAACTATCCCTTTAAGTTGGAGAGACTGTTAGATTAGGCAGGTAGAACACTTTATATGGATGTAAAATGAAGCAAAGGAAATTTGGTAATATAATTACGGAACCATTAAGGACCATTAAGGTTTCCAGTACAAGCCTTGGCCTTCCTTCAAATTGCTAGCACTAGTATAGCAGGCAGTTCCCTCTGTCTCCATGTCAATGGTTTTAAACAGTTCTGCTAAAATCACATGACTGCAATACAACACCTATAGCCTGACCTTTAAGTTCCGAGATAACACATCTATGCTTCATTGCAAACCCTGAAACGAAACAACAGAAACAACATGATCATGAGCTTGTTTTTCTAGTCTACTAGCCACACAATGTTTTGGATTCAGAAATCCAGGGTGCTAAGGCCAGGTGATTCTGCCAGGAATGTCAGGAAAGTCACTCAAGCAGAAGTGAGAAGGGAAGTCTGAGTTGGCGTCAGCTCTTTAGGGTTGTCTAGTGCAATAAGGATGAAATGGTTTACTCGATATCGACCTGAAAACCGAATCCCCAGACCTCCAGGCTGCGGAAGCGTCATAGGAAGACACTCCATTGTGTCGACACCTTCAAAAAGAGCCATGAAAGAGAATGGGAGGAGGAAGAAAATAGCTGTGAACTCAATAGCTGACTAAAAGGAAACCTTTTCTTGCAACAAAAGCTTCCATTGGGACAAGAAAATGAAAACTGCATACATCAGAAAGAATAGACAAAGCTTTATCTACAAAAAAAAATTCAGGAAAACACTAACAAATGTTGCTCTAAATGTCCTCACGATATGGTAGCCTTGGTAGAAAGCACATTTGGAAAGTTTTAAAATTGACATTAGCTGCTGGCAACTGCTGCTGAACGTACAGCCGACTACATTAAACCAATTATATAGTTCATCTTAACAAGAGGATTGCAGGTCACGCAGGGTACTAGAAGAGTGCCAAGGATGGTGGATGGAAGGTGGGAGTCGGTGGTCCCATTCAAGACGTCACTCTCTTGCTCACAAAGGTGCATGAGCATACACACATTAAAAATGGAGTATCCGGGGTCACTCTCGGGCAAACTGAAGTACCGTTGATGGAGTGGTGCAGCGATCCTTTCCTGTACCCATGCAGGGAAGCTGAGAAAGGTCTGGCTATTGATTCCTCGGGCAACAGATGGCCATAGCTAATCCCTGTCTGTGTCCATGCATTCTCCCGATGCTCTCCATCGGTAAAAAAAAAAAATTCACTCAGTACATTACTACCAGCAAATTAACAATGTATCCTTTGTAATCATCTTCTGAGACACCACTTCAAGAGAACAGATTTCACTGCCAGCAGACATTTCAAATGCTTTTCATGTTCTCCAGCTGACGTACCCAATCATTTTTTCCCTTCTGAGAACATAATCTTACAACAAATCAATGAACAAACAGGGTCTTGCATGGATGTAAATGACTATTTTAGGAGTTTACAGACAGGCAAACAGATTAGGAACTAGCGCATCCGATCTGACTCTCGAGATAATGAAATACTTCCTTTTCGAGAGAAGCAAAAGACAAACTCTTTCAGAAAGAGGTCACACTTAGGGCAGTGGCTGTTTAGTCTTCGAATTAAGCCATTTGGATCTTGTTCCCTGAGGTGTTCTCAACTCCTGACCTTGATTTGGTAAACTTGAAACACATCCGAACTTATTTCCTTTCCATTATCTGTGAATTATGCAAACTATGCACATAATCTGCCCCACCGTGCAGGATCTGGGCGCTCAAATATGCTCTGATTGTTTACCATCCCTAGGGAACCAAAGATGCACAGAGGAAGCAACTAATACTGAGGAGTCTTCCCATGGAGCCAGACACACAAACATACACAACCGGACTCACACAGTCGCCTATGAACAATGAAAAAGGGGAGGAGTCTTCTGATTAGCTTGCCAGGGTCAATGGGGTCTCACAAGAATTAGATAACTCAATCAACAGTCAATTGAGGGCTAGCCAAACTCAGCTGCATCTAATATAATTTCCCTAAATCGCATTGCACTAAACCATTTTAAAAACATCTGCTGATCCTTCTCTAAGATCTTGAGGTTGGTCAAAGGCCCGAGGGACAAGACCAGAGAGTTAAAGAAAAGACTGGAGACTTAATTAGCCTGACCGCACTATGTCGAGAAAGCCGAAAAGTCCCACAGGGTTCACATGAAGAGTCCCTCAGTGCTGACAGGTGCCCACCATGACACAGAGAGAGGGGAAATTAATCCGCTAACACAAACAAATCGCCCTCAGGCCTGTTTTCTGTCAGGGGTAGCGACACAAAGACCATTGATTTGAACTCTCTGTGCGCACAGAAAGTGTTTTTGACGGGTTCCCTGCTGTCAGACATTCGGGGTGTTTGACTTCTAATCCACCCTGAGGGGGTTTCAAATAACCACACAAAGCAGCATGACTATTCATTCAGCGGTTTAAAGCAGTATATCACCATTTAAGTGAGAATATGAACATTTCACAGAAACAGCACAACATTCTTATAGCTGAAACCAACAGGACACAGATGTGTTTCTTGGTTGGCTCCAAGCCCTGCTCTCAAGAGAAGTGTTTCTGACTAAATTTAGCTAGGCTGAGCATAATTACATTGGAGTTTTGATAATTAAATTAACAATAAAATATATGGCAGCTCATGAGATGAGCATTCACAGCCATCTGCACCTCATTTGACATGCAACAAGACATTTGGGCGGATATCTGTAGTCTCCATTTGATGAAGACATTTCATTTACATGCCACTCAGTTTCTAACAGATGAGAACAAAGTATTTGCCTGAATTTGAATAATGGATGCACCTAAAACAAAGACAGCGGAGCTACAAAGGGTTTCAGCCTGCAAAGCACACAAACCCCTCCAATTTGGGCATCAAAAACTCCAAACCCAGGAGAGAGAATAAAACCGCAGATTTACTGGGTAGACTGCCAAAATGTTCGAAGCAACAGCTGGCTGCCAAGGTTACTGCTGAAGGAACAACAAAAAAAACTATTTCTCTTTAAAGCGTTACAAATTAAGCGAGACTAATCCATTTCGGACCGTTGCAGGGCTTTCAACACCATTGAATAATGAGTACTTTCGGATGATCTCTCTTAGGCTGAAGACCAGTGACAGAATGAGCATTAACGCTATTAGATTGAAGATAATCATTTGTATTTAAATGGTACAGACTGATTTGCGACTGACAAACACAAAACTCATTTGTTTCAAATTGAAAATGTATAGTATCAGTTGTAGACAGTTTGCAAAAATGATAAAAGATCTTTGAGACTGTGAGGCTTTAAAGGAGTAGGCTAGTTCTCACAAAAAGATCAAACATCATGTCATTCCAATCCTGACTTACTTTCTTCTGTGGGACACAAAAGGAGATATTTTGAAGAATGTCTTTTCCATGTAATGACAGTCTTATAAACAGCACAAAATCACCATAAAATTAACATAAAAATAGCCTGCATGACTTTGTTCGCTATTTACCAAGCCGTTTGAAGCCCTACGATACCTTTGTGTAAGAAAAAAGCTAAATCATTATTCACTTAAGTTTGGGACATCTGCCCTAGCACTTCTTGGCGAGTTTGTGGGTGAAGTAGCCATACCCAGTTTATGAATGACCAATTCGTTTGAGTATGATTTTTTTAAATTAATTAAATTGCAGCGTGCAGAAATAGCAATTAATCTGAACTGTTAGCAAGTGTGCAGTATAAATACAATCCCATACATACTAACATTCCCCATGTTGGAATTTTTTTGTTTTTCAACTTTTTGAATCTAACTCAGCCTTATTGGGATAGCAAAGTGATGGCTGGTTCACACTTTGAACCATAGACAGTTAATTTACTGTTTCATGAAACATTCTGTCTTCCTATGATTTGACATAGCCTACTGCCTTCTGCTTACTATATAGTAGGGAAGTACGCATATTCGGACGCGGGGAATGATTCGTTCACGAATCAGACTAATCCGATTCTCGAGTTCAATTCATTGACTGAACAATGCCGTGGCAGCGTTTAACTGAAGTGAATGAAGAGTGGATAGCGACTTAAATTTCGGCCTGTTCCTCACACAAAACTATCACACGTCGTCACAAGACTTGGAATAGCCTATATAACGACTCGTGTGGATTACTTTTGTGTTTCAAGAAAGAAAGTCATAAGGGTTTGAAACGAAATTAATTGGTAAAGGAAGACAATTCATTCTGGGTGAACTATAACAAGTTTAAAAGTGAACATAAAACGACAAAGCGAATAAATATTGAATGTTTTCACACAAATCGCAGAATGTACAACAACTGGAGTGCAAACAAATGTGTTGTCAAGGTAGGCTACTGTAGGATGTTTTGTTATTAATTCCGCCTATTCCCAAACACTGGATTGAATAATGCTACTAAACTGCCCGTTGTTATGTGCATCAGCAACGGCACATAAAACCCAAATGAAATGTCCTTATGTAAAACAAAGCCATTTAATATTTCCCGCTGATTTCCTAATAGCTTCTATTGTTTAAACCAATAACACACGCGCTGTGGAGCCGGATGGATCTGTATGGACAAAACCCACTAAACTCCGTGGAGTTCACCTTTAAGAAAAAGTTTCTTTCGGAACAAGTTCAAATACAAGATAAAGATTAAATTGTTTGTACTCTTACCTCGCCAAATACGAGACGACAATCCCATTGTATGTGAAAATAATACAACGCAACGATTCCTTGTGTCAATACACGCGTTATTTCCCAAAGAGACGCGCCTTCCACAATAGAAGCGCAACAACTCAACAGATCTCAAGACACAGCGAGCGGCTGACTGACAGCCCCACCGGCACAAAGCCCGCCCCTTTCTAAGCGCTGATTCGTCGTGTCGTAGACAGAACCCCTCCTCCTGTGATAGAGGATTATAATTTGCTATCTGGCCTGTCAATCTCGCCCTTTTACTTTAAAGGGGCTGTTAGGAGGATGTTGTGAGACTCATTTATGTAGTGAGTAAATTACATACCGTGTAAATAAGCCGATTAAATAATATTTTTTGTAGGAATGATAAAATAAATTCTATAAATGTCCACATTTTAAATTACATTTTTAATGTATTTGTAAGTTAACAAGCATTTAATCCACGAAATTGCCTCAGGGTAACAAACCCATTGTATTTACAAGCACATTATGCCTTCTAGATGGCAATTAATAGTGGGGATGACGCTGAATAAACAAGCGAAATGCTTCGACTTGATCACACTACATCCTGGTGGTCATTTTAAAAACTTTTTCTGATGTGGAGGAGACATTTGTTCCCCTCGGAGCCATTTTTCACCCATCAAAAACCCTCAAATAATTTTAATGAGGATTTGCTTAAATGTGTTTTTTGCCTAGAGCCAACATTTTGCAATAGTGTGAATGCAGTGGATATGGACAGAATGAATTTTGTTATTCATTATTAAATACTACAGTATTTACTTGACATCTTAAAGTAAATAGCCAGTAAAGTAGCAATTAGTGTTAAGCCTGGGGTTTAGTATAATTAAATCGTTACATTTTCTTCATTTTTTTACTATTATGACATCAACAGATTGTATAGTAACTTAATTTCACAACAAATATTTACACAAAAACTTATCTTTGATGAATTTCCTTCAGTTGTCACACATTGCTTCCGAGGCAGGCAGCATACCTAAAAAGACACTCCCAGATTTTTCAAATTATATCTGACTCAAACATTTACATCGCTTTTGTAGGCTAATGGATGCAAGAGTGGGTTAACTTGTCATAAGTTGAATTTTGATCATATTTAAGCCTCATATTATTGGTATGAATAATCTTACACGCTCTAGTAAAATGTCAAGTTATTTTTAGATCTGATGGGAGCTACCCTGTGATATGTGTGTCATCTTATAGCTTGACAAGAGTTGTGTTTCCAAGACTGTAAAGTGCAGTGACCTAAATGTATTATGTTTTCTTTACATTGGCTTGAAGCAATCAGCATATATGTCATGACACTTTTGTGGTTTCAGTTTTATTTTGTGCAAAATAGTGAAATATGTAAGTGTGAGGATAACAAAACAGCACTTTATGGGCACACAAACACATTAATAATGCCTTCAGTGGCATATACGCTCCATGATAGTGATTTGCAAACTGTTATCTCAGATGTACAGCTTATTACATAAGAGTCTGGTTATAAAGGAGTGGCATTCATATGCCTTTTCTCATGACAGTTTCCTTAGTAAATCAGCAGGATGATGTCTCTGGGTCTGATGATTGTGTTGTTAGCTGTAAATGGGTGTGCACAGAGGTGCCTTTTTATTGTACATGGGTTGACCCTTCCGCTGTGCTTACCTAATGCTACATAAGCGAGACAAGGGCGCCATCTGGAGTTGGGCAATGGTAATTTCAAACTTCTATTGTGTCTGCATTGTAGTCTATATTCCATAGTCTTGGATCAACCTTCAGAATGACAGTTTTGCATTAAATTTACCATGTTTATATATAGAAGAATACAACTGAAGTACAATAATACACATACAGCATAGTAAATGCACAGCAGATAAATGGTGAGATGTCCAAAACGATCCCATCCATGTAGTGATCCAATGATGTGACGGGGTTACATGGCCAAAATAACCGTCTCATCCATGGAGTGGGTGTGCTACCTGTCCCCTGCTGGTTTTGATTGATAGCCCTGCAATTAAAAAAGCAATTAACCTGCCATTAAATAGGAAACGTAATTGTTCACTTGTTTTTCATTATAAATCTGCATGTGTCATATCATATACTCGTTCATATACTCAATTTTAAGCACATTTTAAGTCTTAAGGGAAATACTGGCCTAATTTGGAAAGCTGTGTTTAGGGCCCAACACAGCTGTCAAACATGGCGATCAATTTCCCTGTTATCCTCTTGAGATATTGTCATTATTGCAGCCTGGAGTATTTGTCAGTGTAATAAAGGGCATATCATTTCGTGATTAATAACTAGAGCATAAAAATATCTAATGCAATTACAGACACTGTCATTTTCTTTCTCTTTGTCCAGAATTGCAGGTGTCCCTCCAATAAAATGTATAAAATTCCAGTAGCTCTTTATGAATAGCCTGTACTTCTCCATTGAAACATTCACATATTATATTACATGTGTTAAATCATGTTATATTACATTCCTAGCAACTGATCGATAAAAAGTACAACTTAAAATGCTGCTCAGTGGAGTACTGAATCATCTGAACTGTGCACATGCACAACAGATGGAGCTATTTGCTAATCACATCACACTTTGGCAGGTCACATAGTCTGGCTACTAATATGAATATGGCACCAGTTAACCATATGACAACATATCAGTGTCTCCAAAGAACAGCACTACTCCATTGTCTTATATTTTAGTCATTTATAAGTCATTTTCAGTGATGACCAATTAATCGGACAATTTATTCCTGTGATGGCAAAGCTGAATTTTCAGCAGCCGTTATTCCAGAATGCCTGCCAGCCGGAGTGCCTATGATAGCCACCAGAGGGCACTCCTCCCTAGTCCTTTGCAATTCCACCACGAACTACATTTCCCATAAACCTTTGCCTGGACTCATTAGTGTGTGATTACATCCACCTGTGTGTCATTAGCTTGTTAATGTCTGTGTAAGCCCTTTGTTTACTGTCAGTCATTGTGAAGTCTTGTATGTGGTTACACCGCATTTCTGAGTGTTTTTCTAGTTTCCGGTGTCGTGGGTGTTTTTTTATTTTCTGCCCATATTCTGGATTACCCGGTTTGCCTGTGTTTTCTGCCCTGTTGCTTATTTGTATTGTTTGCTTGTGTGTTTGACCCTTTGCTCGTGTGTTTGACCCTTTGCTCATTTGGATTGTCCCAATAAAGCTGCATTTGGATCTTCAACCCAAGTCTCGGAGCAGTTTGTAATAGTGATGGGAGAAACAAAGCTTTTTGAAACTTCACTGTTTCAAAGCCCTCGAAACGTCACATGCTGGTGACTCCTGCTGGTCAGAAGGGTGTAAATTCATAGTAAATTCAGCTCATGCATGAAAAACATTTTACAAACCAATTGCAAATGTTTTATTGAAAATGTAATCTATTAACAAATTATCTAATATCATTAAATATGAAGTGTCAGTATTATGTGTTATTTTATTAAATTGATCTTGTTTTGTTTATTTTATGAAGAGCCTGGTTAATCAGACTAATAAGAGACTATTAACTACAATTCTTCATATAAATGTCAAAAAATGTCTACAAATTTATTAAATCGAATCGATCCAAGATCAGGTATATATATAAAAAAACATATCGCCCCTAGCGGCGAACCATAAAACTTTCGAAACAGTTAAGACGTCACGAAGGCTTGTTTGCTGAAATCACCTGACTTTGGTCGTTTGATACACGCTCCGAATCACTGGTTCAAAACAAAAGATTCACAAAGGTTTCAAGACTTCACGAAGCAGTTTTTCAAAAGCACCCATCACCAGTTTGTAATACTGTGATACATTTTAAGGATTTTCCTTCATTGTATGAATCTTCTCCTACCTGTTTCTTCATCTGTATTTGTTTCCACAGCACAGTCTGAAGTGAGATTACCCACTCTTCCTCTCCAGATATCTTCCAGTTCTTCTTCCTCCTGCTGGAAGAGCCAGTGCCCTGGCTGAAGAAGCTCCTCCATGCTGATGTCTGGTTTCTCTGCACAGTCTACTCTTGTCTCTTTCACTGTATCACTGAAACACACTGCACAGTCTCTCACACCACAGTTTATGATACGGCCACTCTTACGGGAGCCCTGGCCATTAGGGAACGCGTTTTCTGAGGAGTTTATCTTCATGTATTTAGATGTGTAGTATAAGTGGCCATTTAGGTCTTTTATTTTGGTGTAAACACTAAAGCAATTGTGACCACAGGATGAAGAAGGACTGCATTGACTGACAGACGGGGAACTATTGACTACTGGAGGAAAGGCTTTGTGGTGGCTGGAGGAATCATGATCAGGTCCTTCATATTCAGCCAATGTGAAAACCCTCAAGACAGGTTCTGTGCTTTCATAAACTTGGTTCAATTGTTGGGTCTCGACCTCAGGTTCTTCTGTATCTTCCAAATCTTCCATATCTACTTTGTTTATTTCGGTTTGTTTCATATGAATCACTGGTTCCACCGTCAGTTCTAATTGTGGCGTTCGAGTTGAGGGTAAAGTTTGGTTGTTTGAGCCATCATAAATCTGTATTGGTTCAATCTCCTCTTTATTTTCCATGTCTGAGACACTGTTGGGAAAGCGCTTGGGAAGACTGAAGCTAAGAGTAGATCCTAGAGACAAATAAGAGCAGATGTTTTTAACTGGTCCACTTGAAGTCTTGACAGCATTAGGCAAATTGTCTTCTGGAAAAGGATTGGATTTGTTTTCAATGACAGAATCCACCGGTAACATGTTTTTTTTAATGAAAACCTGAAGATTGGAGTTTAATTGACTTTCTTTCACTCTCCGTTCTCCTTCTGGCCAAGTGTTACACCTCCGCCTGAAAATGCTTGAAGATTTGCCAGAACTTTCCAATCCTACATTGCCAAGCGTAGAGTTTCTTCTCTGCTCATCCTCCTTACTTCTAATCGGCTCTTTCATCTTGAACAAAGAGCTTGCGTTGAATCTGTTGTGACTGTAAACCATTCCTCCTTCAGCTGTGACATTTCGCGAGAAGGAGGAGGGCGATTGAACTGAGGAGGAACCCAATGCAAAGGTTGTCACGTCCTGCGCTTCTCCATGTGGTGGGGATATGACCTCCAAGACTCGTCCTGCAGATCTGTAACTATCCGAGACGTGTAAATACGTGAACACCTGCCATAGAAATATGAATGCAGAACTTTAGATAAGCTGAGATGCAAACAAACCCACGGCCAGTCGTAATGGCCCACACGCGTTCTGTAAACTGAAAATCGTATGGCTCTTGAATGCATACACACACAGCTGTGAGGGCAATAGCTGGAGCATGACTAATATGATTGCATGCCAACTTAATAAATCCTATATGGCATGTGCAGACTTCACAGCGCATTATTACAATACACACCACCAGGAGGCTTTTCAAAGCCACGCCATGGAAACTTAATCATGAGGTCATTGTTTTACCACATGGGACAGGATGTACAGAGCTTGGAGAATAATAAGCACATGCATGTCTGGTTTGTGTGCAAGCTTTGAGCTCAGTTTGGAATGTGTCTGAAGTTAACAACACAGTCTTACTTACTCTATGAGTGACTTCAGCTGTCACTTCATGCCGCAGGTGGTCGTCACTTTGGTTTTGGTTTGTTTCTATATTGTTGTGTGCCGTATTTTGCGTTAAGTCTTGTTTGTAGCTTGGTGACTGAGGGTTTTGCACTTGATGCATAACTGATATCTCTGATAGGTTTTGTACCTGATCAGTGTCTGGTGATAATTGCAGATTAGATTGGTTGTTGACGGACTGCAGATTCTCTGTTAGGTGGTTGCAAAATGATGATTCAGTGTTACATGGGGACAAAATGCTGGATACTTTCTGTTTGCTTAGCGACTGGACTGGTTCTCCATGGTTTTGCAATTGTCCAAGATTCCCACTAGATGAATTTTGTTTGCTCTCTTTACTCATGACTGATTCATTCAGCCATTTCACCTGAAGCATTTCTTGTGGCTGTTGCATTTGCATTGAGTTTTTGTCTTGTGATTGTTGTCTTTCCGCCTGAATACTGCTTGTTGACTCTTCATGTATTTCATTATTGTTAGGTGACCATTGCTTTGTCACTTGGTTGATGCCTGAAGACTGGTCATCAAAGGTCAAAATGAGACAGATGCTAGAGCCTAGCGATGTCTTTGAAAGGCAGGCCTCCTGACTAACAACACTGGACAAATCATGTCTCCCACTCTGTTGCTCGAAGTTGTTTTGAGATGACTGTGTTTCAGTAGCACTTCCTTTGACCTCTCTGTTTATAATGCACAGACTATCAGAAGGAAGTTTGAAAGGAATAACCTAAACAAGGAAAAAAAAGTCATTTAAAATCATTAAATACATTTTTATTTATTTAAAATAAAAAATAGTTATGAAAGAGAGAAAATTTTGAAATTATGATGTTTTCTAAAATGCATCATTCTGATTGGTCAATGTAGCATTTTGGTGTGATTTAAATAAAAAAAAACTGAACTATTTAAGCGAAAGAGAAAGATTTCAACATAGTTGTGCATATTTGTTTCATATCTCTTGTATCACTTTTTCCTCTCAAATAATAAAGTAATTCAAGCTTTTTAAAATTTATTTAGGAAACATTTATGTATTAAACAGGATTATGTGCAGTCAGATGGCCATTATTGCAAAATAGACCCCTTCACGGTGGTACAAGATCCTAATGGGGTTTATTTTGCCATAATGATCACATGACTGTATATTATCCTTTACATATTTTAAAGGGTTTCTCCCAAAACTGAAAATTCTGTCATTAATTTCTCACCCTCATGTCGTTCTACACCTGTCGTTCCACACCCGTAACACCTTTGTTCATCTTCGGAACACAAATTAAGATATTTTTGATGAAATTCGATGGCACAGTGAGACCTCCATTACCAGCAAGTTAATTTACACTTTCAATGCCCAGAAAGCTACTAAAAACATAATTAAAACAGTTCATGTGACTACAGTGGTTCAACCCTTATATTATAAAGTGACTAGAATACTTTTTGTGCGGCAAAAAAATAAAATAATGACTTTTCAATAATATCTATGGCCGATTTCAAAACACTGCTTCGAAGCTTTTCGAATCTTTTGTTTCAAATCAGTGGTTCGGAGTGCCAAAGTCACCTGATTTCAGCAGTTTGACACGCGATCCAAAACACTGATCCGAAACAAAAGATTCTTAAAGCTCCAAAGCAGTGTTTTGAAATCGGCCATCACTAGATATTGTTAAAAAAATGCTCGTTATTTTGTTTTTTTGGCACACAAAAAGTATTCTCATCGCTTTACAATAATATTACTCACGTGAACTGTTTTAAACATGTTTTTAGTACCTTTCTGGGCACTGAAAATGTAAATTAACCGGCAATAGAGGCCTCACTAAGCCAACAGATTTCAAAAATATCTTAATTTGTCTTCTGAAGATGAACGAAGGTCTTACGGGTGTAGAACGACATGAGGGTGAGTAATTAATGACATTATTCTAATTTTTGGGTGAACTAACCCTTTACATTATGCTAATTTTAAATGATGTCGAAAAAAATCTAGAAACCTGCTGTTGAACAGGATCATTTATTGACTCTGGTCTCCCTTCCTTGTTTCTTTTAAGCTGCTCTCTTTGAGCATGCCAGTTCACCTGGATCCATCCCAGCATGCTTTGCAACTCATCTGTTCTCTCCTTGATCTAGAGACAGGAAGATTATAATCAAGAAAACATCATCATAACAAACATTCTGCAGATGGACGCCGCATATTTAGACAGTTGACATCACTTTTAGATGACCATGTGGCAACGGTGAGTAAATCAATCACACACTCACAATGTCTTTAAACTGACTCTCATCTTGCATAAGCATTTGACCAGCTGCAGCCAGTTTGCTAAACTCATCCAGCTTTGTTTCAATGCAGAGATCAATCTCTGTAATTTCACTCTCTCTCCAAGCAGAGCTGCCAGCAAGGATGCAGGATCTGGTGTTCTCTGTCCACGTACTACAGGACACATGAAGAGAGACTGTATGAAATTATCACTTTAGTCCTAAACTAATATAATATAACAATACCACATATGGGAAAGTATTTCCTGCTAAAGTTGTTGACATTAAACATGAAATATTCACTATGTATACTAATTATCAAAATCAGTCAGATGTTCTCTCTTACATCATGGCAAGATAGTTTTCGAAGTAGTCCTGAATCTGGTGAAACTTCTCCAGGCGGCATCTGTTCTCAGCCATGTTGCGGCCTACTTCCTCCCAAGCCTGCAGGATTGCCTGAACTTCTTCCCTGAGAGGGTCTCTCTCCTCTGGGGAAGGAACCTGTAGCTGACTGGCTAGTCTCTCCATCTCTCTCACCTCTGACTCAATGATATTATAATGAGCCTTCATGAGACAAAAAAAAAATTATTAATTAGAATGACAAACTGATTAAAAGTGTGGCATTTATGCTCATTCAATCCATTTCAATGTACAGTGGGAAAAATTATAACCAACAAATCCCTTATAAGGAAGCTATAAATAATTTAATACTGTATAATCTTAGCAACCTTTTAATACTTAAGAAACTGGGCCCATCTTTAACTACTGCAGGCAAAGGTTAATTACTGCTCTGGGGTCATTCAAATAGTGATTAACATTTATTTAAATTCAATTAGTAAGTGTATTTTTTTCATTGTCTGACCTCTAGGTCATCCTGCTGCTCCTGTAGCCCCTCCAGACCACTGAGGTCAGAGTCACAAAGCACAGCCATATCTGTTTCTATGTCCAGGAGGTCCATACTGAGCTCAGCACAGCGGCAGAGGTGCTGGTTTATCCGCAATGTTAGAGTGGATAGCTGAGGAAAGATGAATATGCTCTAAACTGATATGATTGAAGAAAAAAAAACATGCAGTAGCCACAAAGAGTATTTGGACACTTTGTCTTTACATGTCAGAATGTGATAATAGCAATTCATAAAATATCATGCAAACTGGCATCTGTAAACAAATGATGCTAGACCTTTCTTCTGAATTAACATTATTTTTCTTATCCATTTATTATTATTATTATATTAGTATTTTAATCAAATGTTCCCAAAAAGTGTTTTAAAGTAACTATTAATAGTTACTATAAAATACAGTTGCTATAAAATAATTTGAACATGATTATATAATAATTTAACAATATTTAATATGTATGTGTAATAATTTTTAACAATTTAATATAATATTTAACACACACACAAACTATATATTATAATGAACTATTATGTGATTATGTTCAAATTATTAGACCTATATATTACATAAATATTATTTTGTTCAAATTTTTTTAAAATAACTTAATTAATTTAATTTAATCAAATAAATATATATTATTTCTAACCCAATCACTCTTATGTCAATAAACCTTCTTTAAAATTGCCTCTTGGTTTGATATTTAATTATCCAATTCAATAACATTTACACATTTTACATTTGTCTTAAATTCCAGTAGTGCAAATATTAGTAGTGCAATACAAATTAGTGAAATATGGTGCATGACATTCATTTATGTATATCTCTAATATCAGGTAGATGTTAGACATCGCTTTGTGAAACAAGCTTATATTTTACCGAGCTTTGTAGTTCATCAGTGGTCTGGTCCTGTTTCTGGGATCTTTCTTGGTCAGTTTGATGACTCAGAAGATCCAGTGACATTTCTGCATCCTCAGCCATTTCTTGCCTATTCAGAGGAACATCCTAAAGCAGATTCATAAAGAGAAGCAGATTCGTACACAGAAACACCATGAGTTTAAAATCAAGTATGCTACATTTTTCTTTTTATGTTCATGTTTTGGAATAATTACAGCATAAAATAATTACACTTAAAACTACTGTATAATAGAGGTTTCATACTGTATATGATGTTTGGTTTACCTGACTCTTTTTGTGATATCCGCTGGGATCCAGAAGTTCAAGGAACTTTTCAAGCATTCCTGAACTGCCGCCTTCTACATTTTCCGGGAGATGGTTTGAAAGTGAGAGTTCTGATACCATCTGTGCGGTTTTATCTCCGGTTTGTTCTTTTTCCGCTGGTTCAGTCTCATTGTTCTCTCCGTATTTCGTCTGCAGAGCATCCCAAAGGACCTCCACCTGGCTTAGGAGCTCCTCTATTTTGTGATCTTGTCTTTGCTTTGGGCAGTCATTCTCTTCATTCTTTATTCAATTTATTTTCAATTTCAAGGAGATGAAAAGAGATAATTGAGATCATTTATAGTTAATGCATTGTTATGAAATATCTTGAAACTGTATTACCATTCCAGTGGATGTCGTCGACTCCTTCAACAGCTTACTGGGTATAACACATTCTTGAGAGGAAACAGGAGTTGTTTGAGCCATCTGGCCCACACAGCTGGGAGAGCATTAACTGTTAGTCAAACTTTACTCAACAACTGCATCTTGAAATCCATTGTATGAAATGACATCACAAAATTACGGATCATTTACTTCATCAGTCATCCACACATTCATTGTGAAATAAAAAACTAATTGCACCTCTTCCTGTCCTGTTTTTCAGGGATACTGTCCAGCTTGGAACAGCTGCTCTCCGACAGTGAGCCTCGACTCCCTACAGAACATTCCTCAACTGGACTCCACATCCTATGGGCCCACAGGCCTTGAGAGCACTGCAGAAATAATGTATTTACATAAGGTAATTGTGGCTTGAAATTATATTTAAAATGGGTTAAACTTCATCTCACAATTACTTTTATTTTTTTTTTTACTGTTTCTGCCTCTATTAATCTGAGGCAGAAACAGGCCTCTATAGAAATCATTCATAGGTATTCATAGGAAAGCGAATTTCATTGGATTTGAGGATTCAGTTGTGGTTTTGCTCAAGCTCATTTACATTCTCTTTCCAATAATTCTCAAGCATAATTTGAACTTGCACTTTTTTCTAACTTCGCAACTAAAAACTAAAGTAATATCATTGTCTAGAAGTTCGTCTGCACTCTAAAAAATGCTGGGTTAAAAACAACCCAAGTTGGGTTGAAAATGGACAAACCCAGCGATTGGGTTGTTTTAACCCAGCGGCTGGGTTAAATGTTTGCCCAACCTGCTGGGTAGTTTTATTTAACCCAAAAATTGTTTTAAAATTACTGTATTTCTTGCTTAAAATGAACCCAAAATATGTTGGAAATTAACATTTATTAATATGTTCAATAAACAAACATTTATTAATACTTTTTTGAATAATATTTAAACAATAAACATTTATTAAATTGCTTATTAATAAATGCTCATCTTTTTGATTATTATTGTTGCCTCTAGTAATTATGAGTCTGATTTTTAATTTCCAACCTATTTTGGGTTCATTTTAAGCCAGACATATAGTAATTTGTAAACAATTGTTGGGTTAAATAAAACTACCCAGCAGGTTGGGCAAACATTTAACCCAACTACTGGGTTTGTCCATTTTCAACCCAACTTGGGTTGTTTTTAACCCAGCATTTTTTAGAGTGTGTCAAGTGAGATAAGTTTAAAGCCTCACTGTAAATGATTGTCTCACCGAACAGAAATTTCAGACCAATGTACTTTTCTATGTGGTCACGACTGGTCATTTATAATCACATGCTAGCATATGTTTTTGGAGGCAGTGCAGCTAACCTCAAATCCTCGGAGACGGTTTTGCTCCTCTTTGACGTCTTTTCCCATTATGCTGTGACCCTCATTTCTAGCAAAGCTCTGTGAGTCAGGGCATGTGGTAAGAGGTTCAGCGGGTAAAGTTGACGGGCGTTTGGAAGACACATCTGTCTTCTGGTTCCTGTAGAAGTGGAACAAAACGTTTACCTCTAATGGCACCACTGAGGCATCATTACTCTTCAAACATTTCAAGCATATCATGATATTTCATCATTTTAGACCATATAAGTCAGTAGACCTTTAGTCTTTAATGCTAACAACTTGCAGATTGAAAATATAAAAATATCCACAGATCACTAACATCATATCTCTGCTGGTTATGTAACCCTGGACGAAATTTTGCAGCAATTGTTTTGGTTTGGGGAGATATTACTGTTGGCAGGATATGCAAGCAATGATGTCACCTCCCTCTTGTCTGGTTAGCTCATAGTTTCAGGAAAGGTGTGTTTGCAGAGCTAGTGATAGAGGACTTGTTGAAAAGGAATGTAACCAGCTCTGTCGACAAAGCCAACATGTCTTGTTGGCTGCATTTCAAAAAAATCGAAAATGTCTGCAAGAACAGCTTCTTTTTTTTTTTTTCAAAAAGACAGATCTAAATGAATATGTTGTGATAATTTTGCCACATACATTTTTAGAAGCCCATCAAATTTCTTGATAAGCACAATTTGTCCTGGCCTTCATTTTACTTAATGGCGAATAACAAACAATTGGTGTATAGCGTCACCTACAGTATTAGTGCAATCAATATGGCAATGTACACTGCCCAGCCCCCAAAAAAGCAGCTTTTTGGATTTTAATTGGCAGTTACTTAAGAGTCTACGACTGGATCATTATTGATGTGATCATTATGTTTCTAGCATGTTATATGTTTGGGAACAGTTCTTTTAACTCTAATTGATGGAGTGTGTAGCTTTTCATTTCTTACACAACTATGTAGGAAGACAAATCATGGCCATATTCCAGGATGACAAAGCCAAGATTGATCAGGCACAAACTGTGAAATAATGGTTGGGAGTGAGCATGAAGAATCATTTTCACACATGAATTGGCACCTCTGAGTCCAGACCTCAAAATTCAGTGAAAGTGTTTGGGATGTGCTGGAGTAGACTTTAGAGACTGCTCGACTCTTGCATTGTCAATACAAGATTTCGACCAAAAACCGATGCACCTCTTGATGAAATAAATTTTATTTTTGGTCAAGATCTTGTATTGACAATGCAAGAGTCAAGCACGTTCTACTCCACAGTCTACTCCAGCACTTCATGCTCCTTCCCAAACATTCTTTCACAGTTCGAGCCTGATGAATCTTGGCTTTGTCATCCTGGAATATGACCATGATACATCTTCCAGTCCTCCCTTATTTCCTCATTTTTCCAGTTATTCATTTTCACATATATATTTCTGTCATGACAACTCTCTCTAGTGTTTTACATGATAATGGATATGACAATGTTAATATGTTTGGTTTTGGTGGATTAGATCTGCTACGCTACTGCTGCTGCTGCTGAGCAAGTACGAGACTTGCTACTGCCAATACATACACGGCACGCTGCAGTGAGCAAGTAAGACATGCTGCTGCTGTACAAAATAGCACACATGAATTACCCATAGAAGATCTAGACAGGTGGAGCTGGGGAAGGTGAAGGTTTCTGAAAGCGTGCTGCAAACTGCTATGCAGACGCTGACCAGTTATTGGAAACTTGAGCAGCAAGCTCATTGGCTGCTGATACAGCAGGATCCAATCAGCTGTGCCCTATAGAGAATGATGGGACAGCAAGCAGATTGAGTTAAGGACGTATCTACCTGTGCCATCTAGAGTTTCATGACAGAAGTTTGTAGTTTAAAATTACAAATTATTTGTTTCTAAGGCCACTGGAAGTATGTGATTTTTGTGTATTGTGGTTTCAGTTGGTTCTAAATTTTAGTGTAAATTTAGAAAACAAATTGTGCAAACATGAATAATTATTTCTGTGAAAACATTTGTACAAAGATTTTACACAAAAAAGTATGTGTTTTCTAGTATTCATTTGAACAAAAATCTGTGTAGTACATGTCATCAATACTTTTTTTCCTTTTGCTAGAATAGAAAGAATTTCAAGAAAAATGTAATTAAAAATGAGTTTAATAAAATGTTATAAATGTGCTAAAAGTGAATTTTCAAAAGCCTCAAAGCTAACAGACGCAAACTAAAATCCACAAAACTCTAATTTTGATTTCATGGGGGTTATATGTCGTTTATTTTACTCTGCTTTGTTGTTTTAAACTTTCTGTGTCTGTCTGAATTAGTTGCTTTAATAGTGAGATTTATGACAAATATTCAGACAGTTATTTTTGATCAGTTCTTTCCTCTCTGCTCAGGCACATTCCTCCAGATGCGTTTTCACAGAGTACCTGTCTCTCATCATATCTTCATACCATACATATGAGCTATTCCTCACATCTGCACCAGTACTGAGACTAAATCTTCTGCTTCTATAGCCTTTGTTCATCGATAACCACCTTTTCTTTCTCTTCCAGTCTGTCATTCATTTCCTCTGTCTCTGCTCTTTAACACTTTCAGAAGTCATACTATTGAGCAGAGGTCATGCTCCAATCTGAGTTTCCATAACGGTGTAAGTATTTGTGGAATTCTGTGTCTAAAGCTGTTGACTGTTCTGTGATAAGAGCCATGATCCAATGTGATATTTTGTAAATGAGAAGGGTGACGTTAGCTTAGCCACTAATTACAGCTTCCTTTAATGGTATTGGCAACGTTTTAAACCAGACGTGCATGGTTTAATAGAAAAATGATCTAAAAATCATTCAGTAAGTATGCTGGCAAAACAATATTTTTGTAAGCGCTAAGTGATATTTGTCCTGCTGGATACTTATAACAGAATCACACTTTAAAAAGATTGCATAAACTGCCAAAGGCTTAAACCAAGGACCAACGTGTTATTAAGCTCGAAACCAAATACATAGCAATTGCGTCAAGACAACATCTACCATTCATGATCTAAGACTCTGCAATAGGTCAATATCAAAAGAAAAGACCATAACATTACATCACTAAACCACATGTCAGCTCAACTTCTGGTTGTTGACAATTATGGATTCCATTTTAGCATGATGTCATGTACTATTCCAAGCCTTAAATATGACCTCACTGCTCCCAAGTACTTTATTTACTATTGTTTTTTGATCACAGGAGGACAATGGGAGACTCTCGTTTACCGGAGAAACTCCTGGAGAAGTGCCCAGTTCTCCTTAACCTCGGCCTGTTTGCATGTAACTCTTCTGGCCAGGGTTGGGTGGAGAGTTGACAGGCGAGACGCAGACTCATTCAGCATCTGGAAAGAGAGTTGTCCAGGGAGGGGTGGGGTCATGGAAGGAAATGACATCATTCATTTGGAGTTCATATGCTACAGTCCGGATAAAAAAAACTTGTGCGTGAGACTTAACACAACGGACTACTATTTGGTTGAGTGAGAAATCATACTTAAAAAAAACAAAGTGACTGTGTCAAGTTCATATGTTTTCATGTTCTCAAATTCAGGCTTACACAAGGAGACAGTATTTTCTCTAATGAGATCATGGATTGACTTACATTGATCTGACAGGCAATTTCTCTGGTCTCTTTGTCGCTTTTTTGGATCTCGGCCGCTAATACAGGGTTCCTCTGCAATGAAATTAATTCTGGATCAGTACTTGTATTATTTATAAAGACAGTTTGAGGTCTTCTCTAAATGCCAAAACTAATCAACACTTGTTTTCTCAACCTTCCAATTAATGCTGCCGATGATGCTGTCAGCATGTTGGTAAAACGATGAGACATCTAGAGCCAACATGAGATCTTGATGATAGTCCCTCAGGAGTGACCTCAACTTCAGCCACCTGCAGAGAAACTAACAGTTTGTATCACTAACAAAAGTGCAATAATTCTCTATGCTCCACAGTGCCAGGAAATCTTACGATTTGTCAACGTGGTCCCCCGGGCTTTGTCTTGTTCTAAACATTTCCAATCCTAAATCTACAGCATCTGACGTGTTCTGATGAGGTCTTTCTGGTTCCTCCTGGCACAGGAGATGCATTAAGCGTTCATGAGGTAATGGTTCAACAAGACACGTTAATAAACAAAACAGAAACATTTTTACAATGCATTTAACCTGCATCAAGTCCAGACTTGTTGTCAGTTGGATGAGAGAGTTCTCGATGTCTTTGAGGTCTCTCCTTTGGCTGTGAGCCGCGTCCTCTGGTTGATCACGTGGGAAACCTGGCACAGTGTAATCGTAATGAAGGTTCCTTATCTTCCTTCCTTTAGTCCATGGATCAGTCTGTAAAGATATATAGCCACAGTTTGTAAAGATATATAGCGTGCTAATATACAGCCATATCGCACGGCTACCAGTGTGATATTGCGTTTATACAACAGTTTGATGGCACAAGTGTGTAAATAAATAAGAACAACAATGGAGTGTCTTTAAAAACCCTCTTTTGTGAGGAACTACTTCCTTCCGCTATGGATTCTAATCTCACTATCTTTGATAGTTGAGCCCAAGCCTCCGTTACTAATTCTAAAATGTCACTTTAGAACTAGTAACGAAGGAACGTTGAGTCGCTTAATTGAAACTCACTGTAATATGTAGAGTATTATGAGCAAGAGATCGCAAATTACCTGCAACTAGCTGATATTCTTCAGGTCAAATATAGCCTATTCATAATCACAAAATCAGTTTGAATGTCCGCTGAGGAAAGCGATATCTTTTGTCTTTGTCCTTTTAACATTTAAGACATTCCCATGATAGCGCTAGTCAATGCATTTGTCAATTGTGTCTTGAGAGATGTTTAAAGTAAAAACAATGTCCTTGTTTCCTTGTTTCAGACCATTCCAATATAAAAGTCTTTCGACTGACTGACTCACTCATACAGACAGTCTTTGCCGCCATCTAATGGCGTATTAATGTAATTAATGTAAGTCGAAATCACTAACGGACTCAATTTCTCAATACCAAAAAATACAGCATGTTATTTATATAAAATATTATTTATTGAACAATAATTTTTAAATGAACAACAATAGCCATTATAACAGTATAATAAGTAAAATAGGAAATAAACACAAGCAAACAGTTCAGTCAAACGTACAAAAGCAGCGCTCTAGTTAGCACAGGATTTAATTTCAATGTAAATATAAAGTTATGAAACTTAATATAGCCCTTAAGCCAAATCTATTAGCTCTTGAACAAGTAATATTAATAAGACCAAAGATTGCCTGTTTGATATACCCAAAACAAATTATACCTCATGTTTAAACACTATCTACATAAGAGCCAGTGGCAAATTCCCGAAGGACTGGCTGAGATGAAGCAGTTCTCTGTGGGTACATGAGCGTTGAACGGTCGCTGACGGCCTGAAGCTCACATCTCCGAAAGAGCCTAAACAATTATTTCAAATAGGCGCTATGTTTACATATAAATCGCATATCTGAGGTCTAAACAACTATATTCTTGCCTAAAAACTCTACATTCCGTTACAAAATAACAGTAGTTTCTATAAAAATATAGTGGGTTTGCTCGTCTGCCATGACACTCGCAGTGAGAAGGCTGACCACGGAGTGATTCAAACGGTGAAACGGTTCCCGTGGCGATACTGGTAGAATATTGCATGGCTAGAAAGACCTCTCAGCCAATCAGATTCGAGAACCAGAAAGAACTGTTATATAAATAGTAATGATGTCCAACCAGTTATGGTTTTCATCTACAGAGTAAAAATAAATAGATATTTCTCTCTAATTTATTGTGAAATTTAATAGCAATTTCTGAGTGAAAGTTGTTTATACTTCAATAATTTTTCAGTCTATGCTCTTCGCCAATGACCTCACGCTATTGTCCAACAGACTATTTCTCATTTCGTAAATCTCCCAAGATGTCTTACATCATTCTATGTTGCTCCAACTAATTCGGCTTGCACACCAAGTTCTGGTTCTTTTGCGGTTTCTCAGCTGTTAGGCAGTAAAATCATGTTGTTTGTTTGGGTACGTGAAGTACAGATTAAAGACCGAACTGATTCGAAAAGATTGCTCACAAAATGATATGCCAAGACATTTTCTTCAGAGGTATCATATATCTCCACAGCAAACACCTCATATTTATGCACCTGTGTTTAGGACACCCGGGGGATTTTTATGATGTATTTTAGAGTTTAAAACACATTAATAGCAGGATCTGAGTCTGTTGGCCCACCAACAATACATGAGCCTGCAGCAAGGTGTGGTACTTCCAAATAATGATCTCATCTCTTAGCGGTGGTGCTTTATGTTGCAGATCTTGCATTGCTAAACTTGTCTTTTGCACCACTGCGATGACTGCATCCTCAGCACATGGTGTTAAAATTCTTGAACAGTGGGCAAACCACTCCTTTTGCCCTTTAGCATTTATAGTGTGGCTTTACCACTTACACATAAACAGGACTCGTGCATAAGTTGTGGAATACTGTAGCATCATTTGCCATTTATTTAACCATAAAGTGCATCACAACCAATAGTTTACACATTATTTGGCATCATTAATGTAGTTGTGCCATGTTTGATCATCAGTTTAATCTCAGATCCTTCTCTCTGTGTTCCAGTTTGGAACTACTTCCCATTTTTTTGTGGAAATTACCAGTTCATCTCGGCTGTGGGCTTGTGTAATGAGGGGCCTGACTATGACCTCATCTCAATGAGCACAGTGAGCAAAACTGTAATAATCCATGCAGTTTTCTTCTTCTTTTTTCTTCCTCTCACAATAAGACAATGTGTTCTTGTTGTACTCAATTGTGCATGCTATGAGAAGCTGCATTTCAAGTTTTGCAGTGGGAAACTCCTCACAGACATTTGTGGAGAGAGTGCATGAGCAGGCGGCAACTGTAACTATTTAACAAACAGCTCATAAAAAACAGCGAGAGACTGAAAGAATAACAAATATGGAGCTGGAGTGGGTGCTGTTGGTTTGTGATGCCTGTGAAAAATATGTTGAGATGCCAAACTATCTAAAATATTTTTCATTTGAAAAGCATGCAAATGCCGTTGTGGTTTTTATGATTATGATCTTATGATCCAGCAGAAGTGGACTTTGGTTTATTTTTTGTTTTTGTCTAAAATTGCATTCAGTGAGGAGAAAATTTTAAAGAGGGATATATAGGATCTATTAAAATATGTATTATTATATACATAATCAATACTATTATATATGATGCATTATAGA
>RJVU01075544.1:3836042-3857011 GCA_003731715.1 Anabarilius grahami | reverse complement strand
ATAAAAAAAGCTTATAATATATAATAAAAAATTATATATATGATAAAAATATAATAAAATAATATAAAAAAACGAATTAAAATAATATTACAAATAAATTTAAAATACAGTATGTCTAAGTGCAAATAATTTCCAGCTACGGAACATAACGTCCAACACATGAAAACAATGCATTCTTGCTCACCTCCAGCTGTTCACCGGACTTGTCACTCAGTCTTTCCTCAACTAGAAACAGCTTTTCAGTAGAAGTACTTGGCTTGTTCGTCTCATAGCTTGTCACGTTAAAGTCAGTGACATGGCAGTTGATCTGGCTTTCAGCGTTTGCACACATAGCAATCTTCCTGATAGATCTGGAAGAAGTTGAAGGGGACACAGAATCCCTGTCATCTTCCTCTTTAATATCATCTGAAAGTCCCTCCACTGGTGTAGATGTGGACACTCTCTCCTGATGGAAAGGAGAATTGTCATTATTTGAGTCATTTCTCAGTTCACAGCAGTCCAGACCCGGTACAGGGAGGATGATGCCGTCATAATCCAAACATTTTGTCTCGGAGGGGACAGATAACTTGGTCCCGATAGTGAAAGGCTGGATCCTCTTCATTGCTCTTCTTGCTTTAATCATCTGAATGAGGAGCAAATGACCATAAAACAATAAAACATCATTCACATTGTTTAAAAGAATCCTGGTACATCTGAAAAAATTCAACCAAGTCAGATAACAGTCATTTAAGCTAAAATGGTCCCGTCCGAATTGCTCTGAGACACTACAGAGAGACTTTTGAGATGCAGACTGCAGGAACTGTGGAGAACGTGACTCTTGCTAAGCCTCACTTCTGCACAGACTATGAGAAAGCGAGAGGGGGGGTGAGGGAGGAGAGGAGTAGGGGAGAGTTTAGTAGAAACAGGGTGAGGTCATCACACTCAGTCACGGCCCCATTTGGAGGGAGAGAGGGCTGTAAACCCAAGCTGTAAAAGCTTCCTCCTAAAATAAGAAGTTGTGGGAAGATAAGAGTCAGAAACACAAAGTCGAGCCCCCTCTGAGGCCTTGCTTCTCAACAATGATGTCATTTATTTTTCTTCAGCTGTTCCCTTTCACTTTTTTTTTTCATGCAGTCAGATTTAATGCAGCATACAATTCACATAACCCTTTATGTTGCAAAATATGCACCATTTTGTTCTTCTAAAGACACATGTGCTTGGATACTTCCTGCAACTAAATAAACAGATAAATAGGTGTGTAGATGCAGGAGGCTGTAAGTGATTTAGACGGTGGTAGTCTCATACTATTATCTAAATGTTTACAGAGCAGCAACAGGGGAAAACATTGCACATTCTGGCTGTGGCCCTCATCTGATTCAAACCAGGTGTTTGGTGCAATGTGTTGGAACAAGCTACTGTATAGCACTTGACTGTAGGATCGGTCTTATCTCAAAATGCTGATAGTCCTGACACTTTATTTTGTACGATTTTTTGGTGACACTTTACAATAAGGTTACATAAGTTAATATTAGTTAACATGAAATAAGAATGAACAATATGTCTACAGCATTTATTAATTAAAATTAATGGTAATTTCAAAATCAAAAGTTGTGTTTGTTAAAGCTGCAGTCCAAATTTCCCCAAATCAACTTTTGAGCAAATACATAACCAGCCAGCTAGTGTTCTAAACTAGCTCCATATCTTAGTGCAATTTAAAACGGTAAGCTTGTAACAATCTGGGTGGTACTGGTCGGTTTCCGAGGGAAATTCGAGCATTTTTGCCTTTGTCATTGCATCATTACGTCACGTCTGTTTACATAAAGTTAATTAAAGATAAACTGAAATCTACAGGTAACGCTAATACACACTAAATACACATAGTCACGCAATGCTGATGTTGTTAACATTAACAATTTGAGAACAAAGTATAACAATAATAATAATTTGCACGATTTGATGTGATATGAGCTGAGCGATCATTATATTTAATCATCATTGGCAGCGATTTATTGTAATGCTTTTTTTTTTCTCAGTTGGTGAGAACAGAAGTGGCAGATTTGTTACTTGTTCATATGACATTTTCTGGTGAAAATTCTTGGTCAAACTTCCAAGACTACAATCTGTCTTTCCGAAGCACACCGGTGAAATGATTGACAGCCACACATTCTCCTCAAAACATTAGATTCATCCGCCCTGAGGAACACAACCCACATAAAATTATAATTCCGCAAATATCTGCAATTGCAGGTTTTAAACAGAGATGGCGACACAGAGGCAAAACACTGTGAACAGGTTTGATGGTGTGGTTAGATTGCTAGATGGACTTTTGTAGTACAAAAAAAAAAAAAAATCCATTACCTTGTTCAGGACAAAAGGAAACATAATAACATATCAGACACAAGCACAGTATGATAGGGCTAGTTAATGTCACTGCTTGTCTAGACCTAAAGATTAATTGTACCAATTCTACATTGTTGTACAAAGAACAGAGATTCCTCACAGAGATACGACTGCCACAGTTTGAGACTTTGAGTGAAAATCTATGCAGCAACATGATCTTGGATTCCTTTCGATGTGGCTCATCCCTTAGCTTGTCTTTTCATGAAGAGACTAAAGTGTGAACAAAGACTTTAGTCACAGAGGCTCCCTGCAGATCTTTTTTTCTTGGGCTCGTGCTGAACAGCCTTGTAAGCTTTTCTTGGGTTTTCCAACAATTTAGTCAAAGTTTCATGAACAATTATGGAGGGATAACCACAGAGCTAGGGAGACATTCTGTGTAGGGGATATGAAATTTAATATTTTAATTGGTAAATCCTTTGATTGTATATAGTCTGAGATTTGAGATGATGGCGAAGGTGTAAAAAGGTAGAGGCACTTATGACATAATGCTTGAAATGCCCTACCATGAATGTCCAACCAGAGTCATCTTTTTTCAACTTATAGAATGATAAGCCCTTCAATAACCAGCTTCTCGTTTTAACTTAAAGAAAGACATTTTTAAAAAATCTATATTTAATATGAGGTGCAAAAAATCTACTGATATAGACCGAAATGTTTTTAAAAACCTCTCTGCCTGCTGTTGATTGACTGAGTTTTTGAAGATTTTTATCCATGGTTCTTCAGGTCTGGGGAATGTTAGATATTTGTAATGGGAGTCAGGCAGTAGATAGATGGGGGTATGTGACTCTTGCAAACCCATGTGAAGGAGGGGGAAGGAAATAAGGAGTGAGGGAGAGTTAAGTAGATAAAAGGTGAGGTCATCATGGTCTCAGCCGCAGACAGATGAGGCAGTAAACCACAGCTGTAAAAGATTCCTCCCTTAATAAGAGTAACACAGATGGGTAACAAATGGTTTATATTTCTTTGATTTTGTTTTAATTCATCAAGATTCAAATAATTTTTATATTGGATTTTCACGTTATAGGCTACCATGATTCATAGTAATATACAGGTCCTTCTCAAAAAATGTGCATATTGTGATAAAGTTCATTATTTTCCATAATGTAATGATAAAAATTAAACTTTCATATATTTTAGATTCATTGCACACCAACTGAAATATTTCAGGTCTTTTATTGTTTTAATACTGATGATTTTGGCATACAGCTCATGAAAACCCAAAATTCCTATCTCAAAAAATTAGCATATCATGAAAAGGTTCTCTAAACGAGCTATTAACCTAATCATCTGAATCAACTAATTAACTCTAAACACCTGCAAAAGATTCCTGAGGCTTTTAAAAACTCCCAGCCTGGTTCATTACTCAAAACCGCAATCATGGGTAAGACTGCCGACCTGACTGCTGTCCAGAAGGCCATCATTGACACCCTCAAGCGAGAGGGTAAGACACAGAAAGAAATTTCTGAACGAATAGGCTGTTCCCAGAGTGCTGTATCAAGGCACCTCAGTGGGAAGTCTGTGGGAAGGAAAAAGTGTGGCAAAAAACGCTGCACAACGAGAAGAGGTGACCGGACCCTGAGGAAGATTGTGGAGAAGGACCGATTCCAGACCTTGGGGGACCTGCGGAAGCAGTGGACTGAGTCTGGAGTAGAAACATCCAGAGCCACCGTGCACAGGCGTGTGCAGGAAATGGGCTACAGGTGCCGCATTCCCCAGGTCAAGCCACTTTTGAACCAGAAACAGCGGCAGAAGCGCCTGACCTGGGCTACAGAGAAGCAGCACTGGACTGTTGCTCAGTGGTCCAAAGTCATTCGGAAATCAAGGTGCCAGAGTCTGGAGGAAGACTGGGGAGAAGGAAATGCCAAAATGCCTGAAGTCCAGTGTCAAGTTCCCACAGTCAGTGATGGTCTGGGGTGCCATGTCAGCTGCTGGTGTTGGTCCACTGTGTTTTATCAAGGGCAGGGTCAATGCAGCTAGCTATCAGGAGATTTTGGAGCACTTCATGCTTCCATCTGCTGAAAAGCTTTATGGAGATGAAGATTTCGTTTTTCAGCACGACCTGGCACCTGCTCACAGTGCCAAAACCACTGGTAAATGGTTTACTGACCATGGTATTACTGTGCTCAATTGGCCTGCCAACTCTCCTGACCTGAACCCCATAGAGAATCTGTGGGATATTGTGAAGA
Organism: Anabarilius grahami; assembly: GCA_003731715.1. NCBI lineage: Eukaryota > Metazoa > Chordata > Actinopteri > Cypriniformes > Xenocyprididae > Anabarilius > Anabarilius grahami. The sequence continues at coordinate 3,852,446 of RJVU01075544.1, read as the reverse complement.
GAAAGTTGAGAGACGCAAGACCCAACACTCTGGATGAGCTTAAGGCCGCTATCGAAGCATCCTGGGCCTCCATAACACCTCAGCAGTGCCACAGGCTGATTGCCTCCATGCCACGCCGCATTGAAGCAGTCATTTCTGCAAAAGGATTCCCGACCAAGTATTGAGTGCATAACTGAACATAATTATTTGAAGGTTGACTTTTTTTGTATTAAAAACACTTTTCTTTTATTGGTCGGATGAAATATGCTAATTTTTTGAGATAGGAATTTTGGGTTTTCATGAGCTGTATGCCAAAATCATCAGTATTAAAACAATAAAAGACCTGAAATATTTCAGTTGGTGTGCAATGAATCTAAAATATATGAAAGTTTAATTTTTATCATTTAACTTTATCACAATATGCAAATTTTTTGAGAAGGACCTGTAATATAATATAATATAATATTTTAATTCGTTTAATTCTCAGTAGTCCTGTATTTTTGTAGATTTTTATTTATTTGTTTATTTTCTGAACAAAGACTTCTATTTAAGGACTTTTATTTTGTTTATTTGTAAGACATGGGAGCAGAAGTCACGTGACATAACACATATTCGGCAGTCATATGATTGTAGTTTCATTTTCATCATGGCTGTGCTGCACATCAGTCTTCTGCTCCAGCTGTTTTTCTGTTTTGTGTTTTCTCTACCCACGGGTCGAAACTCCATCTGCGGTTATAAGGTGAATTTGGGCTTGCTGGGTGAATATTTTGAAGTTCTTCGTTGTAGGATCCTTAAGAGAGATTTGAGTAAATGTAAAAGCTTAGGTTGCCACTGAGGGAAATATATATAAGAACAAAAACGTAACAAAAAGTACCTTGGTAGAAATTATTTTGGACATTTGTACTTTTTTGGACATGAAGTCACGATGATACAATGGTGTTTGGGGCATGTACCTTGGCAATACCATGTTTTGGACATGTACCATGGTAATTATCATTCAGTACTACTGTGATCTGACGCCATCACCAAGGTACGTTTTTATAAGGGAATGATGTCGTGCACCAACCAAGAAATGCATTTTGTTTATGGACTTATTTTTACTTTGTTTTGTTTTCGTTTCAGTTTAAAATATCATTTGACTCTGTTCTTTATGTTCTCAAATAAATCTACAGTAGGTTCTGAAACATGCAATTTTGGCAGATTAATGATGCATAAAGGAGCTTTATTTTCCAGTAAAGTAAAAAGGAAACAATTGTAGAATGAGGAAGTGTATCTCTTATGTGAATTGTTGTATCTTTCCACTGTTGATGACCTTGTTGGATCTTTGCAGTCATGTCCAGCCACAAAGCCTTCCATGCTGAACGTCCACCTGGTTCCTCACACACATGATGATGTTGGTTGGCTCAAGACTGTGGATCAGTACTACTATGGAGGTGAAGTTCTGTTCATGTCAAGCGTTTGTTGTTCGTAACATGCATTGATATGGTAGTAGATCACATTGCTCATGTGACTGTCCATATTCTGCATATGACTTATGTGCTGCTTGTCATATGATACGGCAACGCATTGGAGTGGTAATGTTTAACCTCACACCATAATTCAAGTCATTGTATTTTTTCAGACCGAAACAACATCCAGCATGCAGGTGTTCAGTATATTCTGGACTCGGTGATAGACCAGCTACAAAAGGATCCAGCCCGACGCTTCATCTATGTAGAGACGGCCTTCTTTTACCGCTGGTGGAAGCAACAGAGCCAGAACACACGCAGAATTGTAACCCAGCTGGTCAATGAGGGTGAGGAGGGTATTTGTTTTTGGGTTAGCGACTGTGAATGTTCCTGAGGATTAAAAGTAATAAAAAAAATTTTAAATACAAATTTTTACAAAATAAAATAAATTAATGACACTAAAAATGTGAAGTGATGTAAAAAGTGCTAAAAGTATTAAAGTACTTTCTTACACCAAATCATTATTTTTTCATCTTTATGCACAAAGGATGTCTAATAAATAAAATATATAAAAATAAAAAACAAAAAAATTTTTTCAAAACAGATGAATTTTTTTAAAATTATGCTAAAAATATTACTAAAAGTACTAATACTGTCTGAGATGATCAAAAAATATAAAAATAATTATGAAAAGTTTAATAAAACACATTGTATTTAAAATGTAAAATGATGTAAAAAGTATTAAAATACTTTCCTCACACCCTGAATCTTTTCCAAAAAGTATTTTATTCAAAGTAAAAAAAAATGTTTCACTTTCTTTTTTCATAGGTCGTCTTGAGTTCATAAACGGCGGCTGGTGCATGAGCGATGAGGCCACCACACACTACAGCGCTGTCATAGATCAGATGACTTTGGGGCTGCGATTCCTGAATGACACCTTTGGCGAATGCGGGCGTCCCCGGGTGGCCTGGCACATTGACCCGTTCGGACATGCCAGAGAACACGCCTCCATTTTTGCTCAGGTAATCATAACATAATAAATGAGACCATGATCGGTGTGGCATAGTGGTGCTGATGACTCTTCCCCTTGTCTTTACAGATGGGTTATGACGGTTTCTTTTTTGGCCGTTTGGACTACCAGGACAAGGCTCGCAGGATGAAGACCAAAGAGATGGAAATGCTCTGGAGGGCCAGTGAAAGCCTGACGACACCTCTCGCTGATCTCTTCACAGGTACTAATCTGTAAACATGCTTTTTTAAGCTGTCTAATAATCCAAATTCAGTTTTTCAAATTCTTCCATAGTGCATGATCTGTTTATTTTTTTTCATATATATGAAATGTATGAATAAAATATGAAATATACATACAATATATAATATATGAAAAGAATATAATATAATGTATATAATATATGAAAGAAATATATGGAGATATATATAAAATGTAAATATATGGAGNTATATAATTATAATATTTATTTATAATATACCCAGTAAATAGCGACCAGCATCAAGCTTTTAAAAAAAAGAATGTATTACAGAATGGTCCGATGCGACACGTGTCGTAAATTCCAAGTGTTCAGGGGTCATACAATTGGGTTTGGTGAAAAACAAACTGAAATGTAATGTATTATTTAACAAAATTCTTGACCTTGGCCGTTGGTCTGCTGTGCACGGCGGCATGATGTGCGCCTTTGTGATACTTTATTAGCATCACAGTTCACTCTGTAGCACTTCAAGCTTTTAAAAAGCTGGATGGCGGTCGCTATTCACTGCCATTATATGGACAAGCACGAGCGGGACATTTTTTTTTGAAAATTCTCCTTTTGTGGTCCATAAAAGAAAGAAGTGCATACGGCATTAGAACAACACCATGGTGAGTAAATGATTTTCATTTTAGGGTGAACTTTCCCTTTAAGCAACTAAACAGTGTTGAGTATGTGGAAGTGTGAATATTAGTTCTTTTAAATGACTAAACACATGTTTCATCTCTAAAGGCGTTCTCCCCAATGGCTATAACCCTCCTGAGGGCTTCTGCTGGGACCAGTCATGTAGTGATGCTCCCATAAGAGACGACCCAGACCTTGAGGACTACAATGTGGATGAGATAGTACAGAAGTTTCTCAACGCTTCCTTTAAGCAGGTAAGTAAACAGCATTGCAGCAGTGCTCAGTCCAGTCAATCATATGTAAAGTTCATGTGTCTGTGATTAGCATGAAGGTGCCATCAAGTGATTTCTGTTCCCAGGCTACCTTTTATAAGACAAACCACATCATCATGACCATGGGTTCAGACTTCCAGTATGAAAACGCCAATCTCTGGTACAAGAACATGGATAAGCTGATCAAGTATGTAAATGCCCTGCAAGCTAAAGGGAGCAAGGTGAACGTGCTTTATTCTACACCATCCTGCTACCTGCAGGAACTCAACCTAGCCAACCTCACCTGGTTAGTGTGCAAATACAGCTAATACATTTACAAGAGGATATCTCTCAAATGTTCCCTGTGACATTTTCCTGTCTTGGCTGTTTATCATAGGCCTCTGAAGACAGATGATTTTTTCCCCTATGCTGATGATGCTCATGATTTCTGGACGGGTTATTTTACCAGCCGGCCAGCACTGAAGTTATATGAGAGACTGAGCAACAGCCGACTACAGGTGATGCCCAAAACCATCCTCTCTGAAAAAAAAAATAAAAAAAAAAATGTCTTCAGTGTTTTAAAATCTGTAATGTCTGGTTTTGCTTTTCTAGACCTGCAACCAGTTGGAGGTGCTCGGCGGGCCCAAGTCCACATCGGGACCTTTTGGTGAAGGGGACAGTGATACTATGAGTAAGTCTATTTCTGTTGTAAATGAATCACTTCTGTTGGCTTTTGGTCTGTTTAAAATCTTATCCTTTTGCTCAGAGAGGGCGATGGGTGTGGCCCAACATCATGATGCTGTGTCTGGGACAGAGAAACAGCATGTGGCAAACGACTACGCCAGGAGACTGGCTACAGGCTGGGCACATTGTGAGGTACAAAGATAAAAGATTTATTCTGTATATATCTTTCGGTCAGATTGTTTCAGACTAAACCTAACTAAGCATTATCCATTATTAGTGGTGCTTGCTGCATATCGTACGGCTTATTATGGAGAGGTGTGCTGTTACAATTCACATTTCTACATTCAAATTTATGTCTGTTTCCCCAATGTCTATTTTTCTTGTTGTAAATTTTAGTGTGCTTTATTGGCATGACTTATTTTACATTTGTATACAAATATACAAATAAAACAACGATATTGCAAAACAACATTCATAAATGAATTTTAGCAAATGTTTTGCCATTGTCCTTTTTCTTGTTGTAGGTGCTGGTTGGTAATTCTCTTGCTGTTCTCAGTGGCTCTGAAGCTCCACGTGTGTTCTGTGAGAATCTCAACATAAGTGTGTGTCCCCTCACAGAAAGCAGCCATAAGGTACGATACACAGTAGAGCTGCATGATTAATCATTAAAGATCGCTATCTCGATTCAAACACTGACGCAATCGTATTCCTAAATGACAACGATTCGCCTGTCTATTAAACCTTTGACAAAATCACACACTTGAGAAAGCCAACATATTGTTCTACAATTTAAACATTATTATAATGTTGGCTTGAGAAAGCCAACATACTGTTTCGCTACATTTATTTAAAAAGAACAGCAACTTTAAAAGCGAATCAATACATTTATTCAAAAATGAATAGCTACTTTTTCTACATTTCCCAAAAGATTTGCTCTTTTTAAAAAAAAGAATCGCTAAATTTTCAAAAAGAATTGCTACATTTCTCAAAAAGGATCGCTACTTTCCTAAAAAAGAACAGCTACATTTTTCAAAAAGACTCGCTACATTTTTCAAAAAGACTCACTACATTTTCCCAAAAGAATCGCTACTTTCCTCAAAAAGAATTGCTACATTTAAAAAAAAAAAGAATTGCAAAATTTTTCAAAAAGAATCACTACTTTCCTCAAAAAGAATCGTTACATTTTTCGAAAAGAATCGCTACTTTCCTAAAAAAGAATTGCTAAATTTTTCAAAAAGATTCGTTACATTTTTTCAAAAAGAATCGCTACATTTTCCAAAAAGAATTGCTACTTTCCTCAAAAAGAATTGCTACTTTCCTCAAAAAGAATCGCTACTTTTTCAAAAAAGAAAAGAATCGCTACATTCTTCAAAAAGTATAGCTTTATTTATTTAAAAGAAATTGTTACATTTAAAAATCATCAATACATTTGTTTAAAATCTATCAGTACATTTATTCAAATCACATCAATACATTTATTCAAAAGCAACCTACTTTCTCAAAAGAGAATTGGTACATTTCCCAAAAAGAATCAATTTGAAACAAAATAATCGCGATTCTCAATTTATCCAGAATTGTGCAGCTCTAATACACACATTTCAGCAAATAAATTCATACAATAAAAGGCACATTTGCTATTGAATTCTGATCATTCTTTTTCTTAATCTCTTTCAGTTCTCTATGAATGTGTACAATCCTCTGGGCAGGACTGTAAGCTGGCCTGTTCGTTTGCCTGTCAATGGTTCAATGTACAGTGTTACTGATGCAAACGGGAAAGCAGTGGACAGTCAGGTTGGAAACTGTGTTTGCATCACTTAAGTCTGTATGTGTTACATTTATGAAATAAAATCAGTAACATTTCCTCATCTCTCTCCACATCTTTCTCCACATCTTTTGCTGTTGGTCAGGTGGTTCCACTGTCTAAGTCTACACAGGAAGTGAGACGGAACAGGGGTTATGCCAAAGGTGAGCTGGTTTTCCAGGTTGAAGCTCCTCCTCTTGGCTACAGTACGTATATAGTTTCCATGGTTCAGGAAGAGCCTCTAGCATCCAGTTCCAAACTGACAGCCACTCGCTCCATTCAGAACAAGGTAAATGGAGCAGCATAATTGAAAACTATCCATTTAAAATCTTCACTATTATTACATTTTAAAATAACTTTCCTATTTGAAGAAAATAAGGTACAGTAGCATAATATTTACAGATTTTTTTCATTTAAAATATTTTAAAATTATCCTAAAACTGCATATATGCACTAGTTCATGTTTCAGTTAGCATAAATAATAAATCTATTTTTCTGTATGTGTTTTAGTTCTTAAAGGTGACCTTTGACGTCTCCACAGGTCTGTTAAGCAGCCTGACAAACCTGGAAACGCAGCAAACCATTCGACTCACTCAGAACTTCTACTGGTCAGTTTAGACTGATTCAGAATCAGTCTCTCCCTTCCAGTGTCTGTCTAGCATATAAAATTACCTTTGGATTTGTTTATATAATTTTTGGATATGTACCATTCTAACACTATAATGAAAGAAATTTGAGTATGGTAATGATTCAGTACTGTACATTTTACATGTGAATCTGTTTTTTCCCCCTTTCCTTGTTTGATAGTATCAAAAAAAGTAAATCTTAAAAATATTGAGTAATGTGTGTTTTTCTGTAGGTATAATGCAAGCGCTGGGAATAACAAGGAGAGCACGCAGCCATCGGGGGCTTACATCTTCAGACCTAATTCATCAGACCCCTTCGTCATTAACAAGACTGCTGAAATACAGATAGTTACGGTGTCCAGCGCGGTTCAAGAGGTGACACAGTGGTTTAGCCCGTGGGTGTCTCAGGTTGTCCGTTTGTACAAGGACCGCAGGGAACTGGAGCTGGAGTGGACCGTGGGACCCGTGCCTGTCTCGTGAGTCAACATACACACACGTACACACAGTTCTCTAGATCAAGGATTTGCTGTAAAATGAAAGTCATTTCTCTTTTTCTTTTCAGGGATGGTTTAGGGAAAGAAGTAATCACTCGTTTGGACACCGATATCGAGTCCTCTGAATATTTCTACACTGATTCCAATGGCAGAGAGGTTTTAGAGCGACGGTGAGGAGATTAAAGGATTGAAATGGAGAAAGAAAAGACAAATTATAGAAGTTGGATATCACATTTTCTTTTAACTGCTGTGTTGTTTGTCATGTATGCTACTGTTAGATTTTTTTAAATAAAATTCTCGATGCATTTAATTGATCAAAAGTGACAGTAAAGATATTTATAATGTAACAAAGATTTCTATTTCAAATAATCCTGAATAAAAATATGGTTTCTACAAAAGTATGAAGCAACACATCTGTTTTCAACATTGATGATAACAAGAAATGTTTTTTGAGCAGCAAATCAGCATATTAGAATGATTTCTATAGGATCATGTGACACTGAAGACTAGAGTAATGATGCTGAAAATTCACAGGAATAAATTACATTTTAAATTGAAATAATATTTCAGAATATTACTGTTTTTACTAGTTTTTTATAATCAATAATAAATTCTGCGTTGGTGAGCGTTAGAGACTTCTTTCTAAAACATTTGTAAAAACATTAACCGACCCCCAACTTTTGAACGGTAATGTATCTCAGCTTTTGTAAAAACAATCTTAAGAGTTGATTTGTCATTGTAGGAAAGATTATCGGCCCACATGGGATTTGAAGCAGACAGAGCCAGTCGCCGGAAACTACTATCCAATCAACTCTCGCGCTTACATCAAGGCAAGTGTCATGTCAGCTTTCTTGTCTTTTTTTTTTTTTTAATGCTGTGTATATTTTTTATTACTTTGTATATTTTAGGCTCAATTTAATTTACATTGACATATTCTCTTTCATTAGTTTTTAATATTTCCCTGTCTTCATCCTTGCTTTCTGTTGTCACTCAGATTCTCATAAACAGCCTTAAGCCGCTCTAACATATCAAGAAATCTAACATGTTTGTGTCATTGTGTGCATTTAGGATGACAAGCGTCAGCTAACAGTGGTGACCGATCGCTCTCAAGGGGCCAGCAGCATCTATAACGGCTCTCTGGAAATCATGGTAAAATGAAATGATCTTTCCTTCTCTCTGTCAATCTCTCTCTCAGTTCTCTTCAATTGAAAAATGCTTTACTGGCTTTAATACAGAAAGTACAGTGTATTTCCAGAAAATAAAACTTGAACAGAGGAGAACAAAATCTAAAATGAGTGTAATTTTTTTGTGCTCATCTAATTTTCTCAAATTAGGATAAATTTTCTCTATCTCAAATTTCACAAACTTTCAAGTAAATGTTCATAAACAAGACTCAGAACAAGTTCATATGTGCTAATAGCTAATCAAGCTCTCTCTCAGCTGCACAGGAGACTGCTGTATGATGATTTTAGGGGGGTGGGAGAGCCTCTCTCTGAACCGGGAGATTTTTCACATGGTTTAGTTGCCCGAGGGCGTCTGCTGCTGGCTCTCACTCCCCCAGACATGGCTGCAGATGTCCACAGACCCCTCGCACAGGGCATGGTGCTCCAACCCCTGCTCTCCTTCCAGGACGGCACACCTCCCGCTAACACTAAACTGGAGGTTTGTAGAGGATGAACTGAACTGGTTCCTTATTATAAGCTCAAACTCTTTTTAGATGACTGATCACTTTCTCTCCCATAGTTCTCTGGGCTTCAGGCTGCTCTGCCCCCTGCTGTTCACCTACTGACACTGTCTCAGTGGGATAAAGACTCAGTTCTGATTAGGCTGGAACATCAGTATCAGGCCAAAGAGAGCAAAACACACTCACAGCCTGTTACAGTCAACCTACAGGTAACATTTTTCATTCCCACCTACACACTTCCAATAAATCCCGCTGTAGTCAAACACTGATTGTGTTTCACAGGGAACTATAATCAGTGCACATAATCAGAACAAACATCCAAAACAATTCTACTTAATAAAACTGATAGTTCTGGTGCCATGCAAGATTCTACCACCCTCCAGAATTTTGATAAATTGTCTTAATTATTTGAAAGATCTTTCTTGTGCGCTAAGCTAGCTGACTAATCTTTTAGCTTGGGCTCTTATGCTAACTGAAAGCTTTTAGCTTCAGTAATGCAATGCAAGTAATTTAAAAGACATTAACATGATTTTCATTATTAAGAATAGGCATTTCTAAAATAGAAAATAATACATTTTCTCATCCAATGGACCCTTCACATTTCCGGGATTCTCAAAGTGGAAGTTGTCATAGTTGTCCAATCTTCTATAGCGGTGAACAGAAACTACAACAAATGTAATTTTTGCATTCCCATTTGCCCATTTGGTCAGAAGAGAGAAGGATGTCATATTTGCCATCACTCACTCAGCCGTGGTATCAAAAACACTCACAAAGCAGCATTAACTAATTTTCTGTAATTTAATGCCAGGGTGTATGTATGTGTATATATACATATAAAAAAATCTATGCTAAATTTATGATATGATACATGTCATCTGTTGATGAAAAAGGTCCATGGAATTTCTTTGGGGTCCAAAGTGTAAAGGATATGGCATGACACAAATTAATAGATTTTATGTAAATTTGTGATTTAATATTTTTATATATATATTAATCATTTTATAAGAAGCAGTAAGGCACTTGAAACAGTGCTATACGTAAATATAGTCAGTTCAATATTGAGTGCCTTATAGATTCTTATAGTAATAAAAAAACATAATGAATCATTTTAATACTGATAAATTTTCATTTTTCTGTGCAGAAGCTGTTTTCCACTCTTGAGGTGCTCGGAGCATCTGAGATGAGTCTAGGAGCAAATCAATGGAAAGATGACATGAACCGCCTGCAGTGGAACACGGGTAACAATTACTCTGGTAACAAATGTTAATTAATCATATTTAAAAAACCTTTCATATTTAAAGTGCTTGATGTGTTTGTCTTTCAGAAAAGAATTCAAAGCCCCTTCCTCTCAGTGCCAGAGACCCTTCACCTTGGGAAGTGACACTAAAGCCAATGGAGATCCGTACCTTTCTGTTAAGTGTACGACAGCTGTAGAAATGACAGATCGCTGCCAAGAGCCAATCAGATTGTAGCATTTTAGTATCTAAACCCTGCCTGGCACTGATTCTTTAAGAGCTGAACTACACTGCGTAAAAGATTTAGATTTTTCTGTGTACTTCAGTTACATAATACAACTAGAACTGGTTCTAGTGACAAAATTTATCATGATTTTTTTTTTTTTAATTTTCAAAAAATCCATATTCTAAAAACTGTATTTTGAAATTATGTTCATAAAGATGTATATGATCTACAAGAACTTTAAGTATTGATTTCTTCATTAACAGTTTTGGTTAAGTGACTGTGGGGCATATCCTGTCGACACAGATCTCCTGAAATTAATTTGTGCAATATTTCTGATTGTATTTTCTACTGTGCCTTTCATATGAAAATTATGCATTTTTAAAGAATGAACTGTGGAATAAATGTAATGACCAGTCATAAATTGTTTTAAATGATACATGTGTCCTGCTCATGCTGAATACATTACAAAAAACACATACATTCACCAAGTATTTATTTGCCAGGTGAAAATAAAACATTTTGAAAGTAAAACTATTTCCAAGAATAAAATGTGTCCCACTTTTACATCCCTTATTCGTGGGCTGCCAGATAAATTAAACTTGCCTTGCACAAATCCAATTAACATAAAACAAACTTTAGGTGCAAATCTGCACAGACCTTGTGAACAGAAGTGCAGACATTCAGACAGCTAAAAGAAATGTAATTTACAAGTCATATAGTTTCAGTCTTTAACTAGCTGTCACAGCTGTGTGATGTACATCCAATTGTGAGAAAACCAATTAGTCCATCTTGTCCTCATTGGTTTCTTGCTCAAGCTCATGTGAATAGCAGCATTTGTCTCCATGTGTACATGTTCCCTGAAAGAGAAAGAATAGCATTGTCTCTATGAACTTTTTTAAGCATCAAAGTGGTAGTTATGTAGCTGTCTATGGAAGGACAGAAATCTCTCAGATTTCATCAAAAAGATCTTCATTTGCGTTCCGAAGATTAACTAAAGTATTAGGAACGACATGAGGGTGTGTAAATGATAATTTTGTGGGTGTGGATGTGTAAACGACAGTCCTTTTAACTTTGAAAATGAGGAAAATAAATCACTTCTGAACTGAAATTCTCAAACACTGACAAGTTTGATAATGACAGCTAATAAAGCAACAAGTTTTAATGTCTCTGAAATCCTTATTATATACTGAATTCAAGTGAGCGTACCTTTCGAAACTTCTTACATGGGAGGCTCTTGAGTTGAGAGGAGTCTGTGATCGGTTTCTTTCTTTTACCCTGAAAGTGTTTTCTTTTGTCCTCCAGCTCAGAGGAGATTCCTCCACTAAACACAAGAGGAGAGGATTTACACTTAAGAAAAATTGAAAGATTGATTATGACTTGATGAAAGAACAGAAGTAGTATGACCAACCCAGCTCTGGCACGTGCTTTGGGTCCCCAGTTGGCCTGTGGGTTCTCCTGGAAACGCGTGAGGTGACGTTTCCGTGACTGAGGGTTTGCGTCCTCTCTGATCTCAAAGCAGGCCTGAAGACTGAATGAGAGAAACTTAACTAAAAGACACAGCAACAGATTTGACAGTTTTTAATATGACATGTAAAATAGCCTTCAGATGAATATAAGGTGTTTGATCCTTACGTTGGCTCTGTGGAGAGAATGCGGTGGGCAGGACTGGTTTCTGATAACCGCTCTCTCTTCACAGGGTTAGACTTTTCCTGAGGAATAAGCAAACAGAGAAGCTACATTAGAAAATGAGGGTTTTTCATGAGAACATTTGGGGAGGATCTTGGATTGTGATCACTCACCCAGCAGCGCATGATATCCCATAACACCCCAGCGGGAGCGTCGGTCTTCACAGCATTCTTACAGGCATGAGAGAAAGACACTCTGTGCCCAGCGTGCAAGAGAGCTGACCTACACAACAGATAGAAAGCGAGGACCGCTATCCACATAAGTATTACATTATATACACATACACGTATACATATACATATATATATATACATACTGTGCGTGTGTGTATATATCTGATACAAGTAAAAAAAATTAAAAAAAATAATTTAAAAAAGTAAAAACAGTAATATTGTTAAATATTATATTATTGAAAATAACTTTTCTATTTCTATTAACTGCAGTCTTTAATGTCACATGATCCTTCAGAAATCATTTGAATATGGTGATTTGGTGCTCAAGAAACATTTCTTATTATTATAAATGTTAAAAACAGTTGTGCTGCTCAATATTTCTGTGGAAACCATGATAAATTTTTTTCAGGATTCTTTACTAAATAGAAAGTTCAAAAGAACAGCATAGAAATAGAAATCTTTTGTAACATTATAAATGTCTTTGCTGTCACTTTTGATCAGTTCAATGCATCCTTGCTGAAAAAAGTATTTCTTAAAAAAAAAAAAATGAACAGTAGTATATAATACGCAGGTTGAAAATGTATTGATTTTACCTGAATTGCAGCATGGGCGGAGTATTGCAGTGAACTGTGCTGCTCAGATGATCTAAAGCATAGTACAGAGGAACATCCTGCAGCTCCTGAAACACACATCATTCTCTCAGCACTTATTCTCTATTCAATGAACCAAATCTGCTATTGTCGGGAGAGGTTTAAGATGTTATAATCATGTTGATGTTGATGATTATTAATATTAAGTTTAATAATGACTGACCTCGGTCACCATGCTAAGCACCCCTTCGATCCGCTTGGACGTTCTGAAGCGAGTGGGGTTCCCTGAAACAGCATCCAGAATCTTCTGAACAAATTTAATGTCATGAAGAGGCTCCGCCCAGACGGGACCGCCCAACTAGAAACACAGAGAGAGGAACAAAGAAATCAAAACAAGGAAAAACGTGATATTCAGTACCAACTCATTAACACACATTTTATCTCCATAAGAGGAGATATTGATAGTTCAGACCTGGTGTCTCTGCCTGCAGTGTTCACAGTTAGGCCCTACAGGTGGTCCAGTGGATGCTGAATACTTCATACTGTAAATATAAATATAAATATACACTTAATAAAACACATAATAATACTTCCAGTACAAAAGCATTGTTAAAATCAATCCTGGAGGTAGAAATACTCACTGTTTGCCTTGGCTCGTCCTCTTTCCCATCCTCTGCAGATGGAACACACCACATCCGACACAGTTATACAGCAGCGCTTGCTTACTGCAAAACACGCACACACACTTTTGAATGTTTTTGAAATAAGTCTCTTATGCTTCCCAGGGCTGCATTCATTTAATCAAAAATACAGTAAAAATAGTAATATTTTGAAATTATATTATCATTTAAAATACCAGTTTTCTATTTGAATACATTTTAAAATGCAATTTATTTCTGTGATGGCAAAAGCAGAATTTTCAGCTTTTTTTTTTTTATACATGATTATTATTACTCACACAAGCTTTTCTTTGTTCATGTAGAGAGAAAATAGCTGTTACCTTGCAGAGTTTTTGACTACAGCCTGGCCGGTTTTGACTCTGACGAACACACGGATGTAGAAATCCACGCTCACGCTCAAGAGTGGTTCAATGTAGCGCTGATACACGGCTGCTCTCTGATCTAAACAGTGCAGGATTATACGCAGGGCCTAGAATAAAAAGAAAGAGTGTGAGACATAGTTATGATGAAGAGTTGCATTCATTCCATCCATTCACATGCACAACACCAGTGAGCCCATCTTACCATCTCATGACAGTATCTGGACTTGATGGACATAGAGCCATATTTGCTGTAGCAGGTTTCCCCGCTGTTTCCAGCCATTACAGCCATGTCCGTACACGTGACGCAAAGCAACCCTGACAATGAGAGAGCGAGGTTACTCGTGTATATGTGCTTGATAAATTCAAAATGTGCACGTGAGAGAAAAGCTACAGCGATTGACTCACCTCCCTCACTGACAGCCTGCACGGCCGCGTCCAGAAACGGTGATGGGCTGCCGTAGGGGTCAAGATCAATGACATCATAGCGTTCCTTCCGCCCTCTTGCCTCATACATCACCATACTGGACAGATGGTGTTATACCAGGATTTAGGAGGTAACAAAATCAATGTTGTTTACTAAAACTATTAAAAATCATTTTCGGTAAGTGAAACAAAGCTGCAATTAAAAATGTATAAATATTAAACAAAACATTTTTAACTTTAAAAAAATAATTAAACAAAAATTAGAAATGAAAAAGGTTTGTTGAAGTGCTAAAGTATCAAACTAAAATAAAAATAAAAATGAATTAAAGCTATATTAGAAATACATTTTAAAAAAATGGTAACATTTTACAATAAGATTTAATTTGTTAACATTAGTTAAAGGGTTAGTTCACCCAAAAATGAAAATAATGTCATTTATTACTCACCCTTTTGTCGTTTCACACCCGTAAGACCTTCACTCATCTTCGGAACACAAATTAAGATATTTTTGATTAAATCTGATGGCTCAGTGAGGCCTGCATTCACAGCAATGGTACTTCCTCTCTCAAGATCTATAAAGGTACTAAAAACAGATTTAAATCAGTTCATGTGAGTTCAGTGGTTCTACCTTAATATTATAAAGCGATCAGAATACTTTTTGTTTGCCAAAAAAACAAAATTACGACTTTTCAACAATATAGTGATGGGCCGATTTCAAAACACTGCTTCGGAGCTTTACGAATCGAATCGAATCAGTGACTCGGAGCACCAAAGTCACGTGATTTCAGCAGTTTAGCCGTTTGATAGGAGATCCAAGTCACTGATTCGATTCGTAAAGTTCCGAAGCAGTGTTTTGAAATCGGTCCATCACTATATTGTTGAAAAGTCTTATTTTGTTTTTTTGGTGCACAAAAAGTATTCTGATCGCTTTATAATATTAAGGTAGAACTACTGAATTTGCATTTAAATATGTTTTTAGTACCTTTATTGATCTTGGGAGAGGAAGTGTCATTGCTGTGAATGCAGGCCTCACTGAGCCATCGGATTTAATCAAAAATATCTTAATTTGTGTTCTGAAGATGAATGAAGGTCTTACAGGTGTAGAACGACATGAGGGTGAGTAATAAATGACATTATTTTCATTTTTGGGTGAACTAACCGTTTAACATCAACTAACAATGAATTTAACAATTTATCTCAACAATTACTAATAAATTATGATCAAAAGTTGTTTCCATCAACATTAGTTAATGCACCATGAACTAACATGAACAAGAATATTTTTATTTACTAACATTAACAAAAGACAATAAATGCTGTAAGAATATATTGTTAATTTTTAGTTTGTTAATAAATGTATTAACTTGTTAAAAAATGACACCACATTGTAAAGTTACAAAAAACTTGTACAACTAAAAATTTACTTTATAAACTTCAACTAACATTTAAAAAATGAAAATATAAAAATAAAAACTAAATCAAAATAACAATACAACAACAGCATTTAAATAATACTAAAATTACACTTAACAGAATGAGCCAAGACAAACATCAGCTGTCCGAAGCTGTTTGTTAGTGCATAAGCAAAAATATAAATATTAGATGAAAAATTCACACTTCAACAAACTTAATTTCAAATTTTTCAAGTTTTTAAAGTGCTAAAATTCCAACCAAAACTGTAATAAAAATGAATTAAAGACATATAGAAATACAAAAACATAAAATGTACAACTAAAATGTACTTCCTAAAACAAACAAACAAAAAAGTTTAACCCTAACACTATAATTACACTTAACAGAATAACCTAAAACATACTTCAGCTGTCAACAGATGTTTGTGAGTGCATAAGCAAATACTGGAATATATAAACAGCGGAGTTGTTTGTACCTGGCATCTCTTTGGCTGGCTTGCAGTATGTGGGACACGTTGTTGTGTTGTGCATTGCGGGCGATGAGGGCAGCAGCTTTAGCAGAGTAATCATTAGCAGTGATGCTCTTCAGGCCAGGAACCTCCAGAGCAAAACGTACAGAACGCAAGCCTGACGCCGCCAGACCCTCCAGCACACACAGACCTTGCTAGAGCGAAAGAAAGATAAATCACATTACATTTAATCATTCACTGGCAGACACTTTTAGCCAAAGTGATTCACAAATGAGGAAAAAAAAAAACAAG
>RJVU01075544.1:3802055-3827247 GCA_003731715.1 Anabarilius grahami | reverse complement strand
GATTATTGTAAAATATGGCATAAAATACAGTATTTTCTCAATATATTTATGTATAATTTATAATATATACAATGTATAATATAAAAAATCTATTGTTTTCAAAAAAGTCAAAATTACAGATAAACAATAAACAGTAAACTGTTTTGTTTTTCCATTCACTGTCCCCCCAGAAAGAATCTAAACGATATATAAAAAGCAAGACCAAAACGTTTTTATGTTTTATTTTACATGTATATGAATTATATTGTTTATTTAACAAAGACAGAGAATGTAAATCAGTGGGAAGTGATATATTCAACAGCTTGACCAGTTCCATTTAAATGTATTTGTCTTCAGTTTGGTAGTCAATGTAAGCTCTTGTAGTGTTTTTATTTAATGTCTTTTCCCCTTTGTTATCTTGGTTCAGCCAGTGAACGAGTGGAATCACTACCTGATCACCTCACAGTTGAATCAAGGGGAAGAGGAATTCGAGTGAGGCAAGATCTGGCCTCTCTTCCCACCGAGCTCATTGCACAGATCGGAAACCGCTGTCATCCTAAACTCTATGAAGAAGGTGACCCTGCTGAGAAACTGGAGCTAGTAACCGGCACCAGTGTTTTTATTTCACGTGCTCAGCTGATGAACTGCCACGTTAGTGCCGGGACACGCCACAAAGTGTTGCTCAGGCGGCTCCTTGCTGCCTTTTTTGACCGGTGAGTGAAGCTTTGGACTTTAACTGTATTCTGCCGAAAATAAACAAAAAGTAGTTTTTAAAGGAAACTCTTTTTATTCTCCCAAAAATAAAAATTCTGTCATACTTACCCATATGACTTCCTTTCACAAAAAAATGGATGTTTAGCATAATGTCCAAGTTGCATCAATGAAATTGATGGTCATATATGGGTCATGAGGGTGAGTAAATGACGCCAAAATTTGAACTAGCTCTTTAATAGTAAATAATAGATTAATATGTTATTAATGCAAACTTTAACAATTGTTTTAGGGATTTAGAAAGTGGCTTTTTTGATACAATTTCAGTTAGTAGAAGAAAACTGTCCACAAACCGTTTGTGTGAACAGTACTTTGTTGAGCCCATTTGCCCTTACAATCTAGAGGTCAGATTCTGTGTGTTACTCTTAAAGTGTATTTTGAACCATCCTTTTCTGTTTTTCCTGTAGAAGCACTCTTGCAAATAGCTGTGGAACAGGTATCCGGTCCTCCACAAATGACCCCAACCGCAAGCCACTTGACAGTCGGGTTCTCCATGCTGTTAAGTGTAAGTGCTGGATTGATGCTGATAGGCTGTGGTATAATATTTTGTTATTGGTTAAACAAATTAGCTGTTTCTGTGAACCAAGCAGCTTTATCTACATTAAAACAGTCCAGTTGAATTTCTAAAGTTGGCATGAAATGAAAATTCACCTCATCTATTTTGTAAATGCATGTAATAGATGTTATTGTGAATGATTCATCAGTGTATTCATATTTTTTTAAATATTTTATAACAAGATCTTCCAGTGAAATCAACAGACTCTTGTTAAGACTTGTTGCTGGACTTCTCCAATCATGTAGTTCACTTAAACCCTACCCCTCCATCCACAAGTGACTTAAAGCTAATTTATTTTTGAGTGCAATGCCCAAAACTCAAAATCCAATCAACAACCGATGGATAGAACTAAGTCCTGACCTACTCTATTTTTTTTTGTCCTGATAATTGGATGTACGTCACAATACAGAAGAAAATATCTGTGTCTACTTGTTGCTACATTATTCAAAATACCTTTGTGTAAAAACGGCATTTTTTTGTTGTTGTTGTTCTTTGTATCTCCAGTTTACTGCCAGAACTTTGCTCCTAGTTTCAAAGAGAGCGAAATGAACGCGATCGCTGCAGACATGTGCACTAACGCACGGCGCGTGGTACGCAAGAGCTGGATTCCGAAACTGAAGCTTCTGATGGCAGAAAGCGATGCTTATGCCAACTTCCTTCCGGACCCTGCCAAAATGGAGTCTGACGGCTTGGGAGTGGAGCATGCTTTTGAAACCGGATCCCTGGAAGGTGGTACAGCCTCTGATTCTGGCCAGTCATCTACAGATGCCCTGCAAGGTGTGAGCGGGGATGGTAGCAGCCTGTTTTAGTGAGTAACACTACCATGGTTCAGCTATTTTATCCCTTCCACTCCTCCATCGTATCTCAGTATCACCTTGATGTCAACAGGGGAGTCGAGAAGTGTATCTTTATGAGGACTGTTGTTGAATCCCACTTCAAAATCTGCTCATTTTTATTTCCCTGTAGATTATTATTATTTTTTTATTGTACCTTGTGGGCCCTCCTCTCCATCTTGCAGAAACACATTCCCGAAGAGGAGGGACCTCCGGGGACATTTGGGGTGATCTGAAGGGGAAATGGTGTCTGGAAGCTCCTGTCCAGTCTAAGAACACTGGCATGATTCTGAATGTATTTTTTGGAGAATCCAGAAAGTTAATGTTGCTGGACATAAGATTGTATTCATCTGTTAATATTTAGTAGCTGTATATCTGCTTTTTGGACCCCATTTCCTCTTCCTGCACCAACACCCTGAGGCACCTTTTTCTTTTAAATGTTTTTATTTGAACATTTGTAATTTTTTTTTTGCCAATTCTTTTACTATTTGTCTTGCCAAGTCTCCCAAGAGAAGCAGTTTGTCATGATTTGTGATATGAATTTGTAAGAGAGGCAGATGAATCTGTTTAGCTAAATCTGAAACTACTGTCGTGTTTTGATTGTTGATAGAGATTCTCACCTTTTGAATCGATGAATAGAGAATTTTTGTCCACATCTTTTTGCATTAGCGAAATCCAAAATCTATTTTAATTATTTTATTTTGGTATATTACCAAGGCTTAATATTGTCACTTTAGTTAAATCAAATCGACAAGTTTTTACTGTCAAATATCTGCAAAGCAAATCCCAAAACGCTCCCACAAGCTAAAAAATCATTAAGGCCTTTTACGTTTCCCTTTATATCCTTAGTAGTTCTGTATAGATGGCACATGACTGGTGTCTGTGTGATGTGTAAATGAGTGTGTATGGCGGCTGCAGATGGTAGCTTTGAATGTGCTGTAGCTCACAGCTGAGCGCTTCATGCACCTATCACACAAGTGTGATGCATGCTGCCGCATGGCGCATTCTGACACGCTACACTTCAGCGCCTCTGACAGAGATGCACTAAACGCTCTGATGAAGTGGGCCGAGTGCAGTATTAGTGATACTGAACTGAACGGGCATCAGTGCCACAGCTATAGTGGTTCCAAACCACTAAAGACCTCTCTGAGAGTGGAAGCTCTTTTGTAGTCTTCTTTTTATGTGGATTTGAAAAGTCAGTTTTTCAGTGTCTATCTTGATGGTTTCAGAAAGAGAAGTTCTTTAAGTCTGTAATCACAATAAAGAGCTGTTGTAACCCCAGGTTTGGAGATGAAAGAAAGTGACCATGTAATTTAAAAGTGTAGTTGCACCCGTATGTGTTCAAATTAGATTCCCAAAGTAGGACCTGCATCTTCAGGTGTTTTAAGCACACTTAATATCCTGTAATGATTGACTGTATTGTTTGAATTTTTGATTATGGCTGAAGAAAGGCTGTGATTTGGTCAAGATCATCCCAGTCCAAAAGCATGACAAAAAGTTCTAACCTAAAAACTAAATTATTAGCACATAGCCCTGTCATTTGCTTGTTTTTAATGTTTACATTTATTTTTCCATTTTTACCTCATCTTTTAAAAGATAGAATTTTCATTTTTGGGTGAACTGTCATCTACTCGCCTATCCATGTCGTTCCAAACTAAGCAAGTCATGAAAACTGAAGCCAAAGCATTTTGATCGCCCCCTGGTGGCTGGCTGCAGTATAGGTCTTAAACCCCGCCCCCTCCATGTAATCGAATGGGACACGAACCAAACAAAAAAATCCAATTACACTTAGTTTTTGTCATTTTAGGTAGTTCTCACTACTGCGCACACTCGGGCCAAAGACTATAGATGCTCGGGCTTCGAACAACGTAATCGGCAACGACTGTTACTGGGATATTTTGGCTTCGCGCTGTCCATCTCTTTTCTTTTTTCTTTTCTTTTCTTTTTTACAGTCATGTTCCAAACCTGTATGATTTTCTTTAAGATGCGGTCACATTTACCATTGTTCAGCAAAATTTCGTAGGTGGAATCCAGTCATTCCAATAGGAATGAGCGCGATTGGGAGTTTTGCGTTAAGGCTGAAAAAAAATAAAAAAATAAAAAATTCGCTGAAAGCTGCTTGGTTTGAATGTGACTTCTGTGTGAGCATTGCTTCAAACTTCTCTGCGCTATTATTATTTTTGCACGTGATGTTTTGCTAGTGTGACCGCACCTTTATTCTCTGAAATACAAAATATATGTTAAAGAATGTTGATATCCATCCAAATGGTTTTGGTGACCATTGACTTGGATATTGCTCAAAATATATACTAAAAATTATAATGTAATTTATAAAATCATAATAATTTTGGGTGAACTATATTTTTAAATTACATTTTTTTTAAACCAGTTTACTTAGACATTTCATGGAAGAAAAGGACAAAGGCAAGTGTTTTTTTNAAAGGCAAGTTTTTTTTTTTTTTTTTTTAAATGGTAAGATGGCAGCCTAAGTCTGTCAATCCAATGCACTGGGCCAGGGCACAGAAGAATTTTACCTCTCGGCCACGTGGTATGATCCTAAGAGACTGCACCAAGTCTTAATCAGTACGATAGGATAAGAATGAGATATTTGCACAGTAATCTGAACTGGATTGTTCAGCACTGCCTTAAAGAGTGGAAGTTGGTACCTGGGAGTCTTACACAACTAGTCTGCGACAGAGAAAGAAATTGTAGGAAGGGAGGGCACAGAATGCCTGGATGAGTCTGTATGCATGCGTGCTAGTGTGTTCCGCTACTTATTTTCTCCGAGTTTGAGCCTCTCTCTTTTTTTCACTTCCATTTTTGGAGACACACGTGCTAATGTCTGTGCATTCATGCGAGGAGGCTGACAGGAAAGCGAGAGCGTGCGCCAAAGGCATGCTCTTTATGTGTGAGCATTTGTTTATGTGAACGTGCTCAAATGTGTGTACGTCTGGTTTTTGTGTGCCAAATGCATGTCTGAGAGAGTGTGCGTGGGTGGTGTTGGTGTTTGACTGTGGAATATGTGCATTGTGTGTGTGGGTTGATGGATGGGTGGGTGGTTGGTATGTGTGTATGCAGAGATCAGAGAGCTCTGTTTGTTTTTGTCTGACTCAGAGAGGGAGACATACAGTGCAGACGCAAGCAGAGAGGGGAGGGAATGTATTGGTGAGGAGATGGATGCTCACACACACACACACACACACTTAAACACAACTGGTGCAGTGAGCCATTTCCCAAATGGAGGCATCAAATGGTACGCTTTGATTAAACAAACATCAGCTCGCATTGAATCTAATCTGGTTCGGCTCCATTGGTTTGGTTTCGTCATCGTAGAGTTAGCATGAAATCAAAATTGATTCTTTTTTTATATGTTTCTGGGGTCTCATGTATAAAACTTTGCATAGATTGTCTACACACACACACGGCAGATTTTGAGTATAATCGAAAAGGTGTCAGATTTATACCTCCAACTTCCACCTCATCATCTTTTTGAAATAACCATATATGGAATGTAAAAAGCTTTTTATTATGCATAGCCTAATTTGCATGTAATTTGCATATTATTTTCCAGGTAATATCTTCCTACTGCATTTAAAGTCGGCATGAAATTAAAATTCACCTTCTCTATTTTCTAAATGCATATATTAAATATTACTGTGAATGATTCATCCATTTCAATGCCTATTTTGTGCTTATGCAACATTTATTCATGAGGCCCCTGCTGTTATTGTGAATGATTTCTGCATATTATTTCAAAATGACAAATGTTTGTTTTTATATATATTTTTTTTTAATGGAATGAAAAAAATTGCTTTGAAATAACTTGCTTTGTTTCTAAAACCACTCATTTAATGTTCGTGTTAATGCTAATGCATCCTCTTTACAGTCGACTTCAGATTTGCTTTTACATTTGGCTCCCATTTTGGTGTAGAAAAACCACTTTTAATGATCCAAATCCAGTCATATTAAAGTTAAGATCAAATCATGGTTTCTTACTAAATATTCCAATTCAAACATATTGTGGAATTCAAATGGATTGCGAATGCCATTTTTATGTTGACTTTAAGACTTTAAGACCAAGTTAAAAGGATAGTTCAACACAAAATTCTGTCATCATTTACTCATCCTCAATTTGTTCCAAAACTGTATGAATTTCTTTCTTCTGCATTACACAAAAGAAGATATTTTGAAGAATATGGGTAACCAAACAGTTGATGGAACATAGAATAGAAAAAAAATACTATGGAAGTCATTGTCTACCATCAAGTGTTTGGTTACCGACATTCTTCAAATTATCGTCTTCTGTGTTTAGCAGAAGAAAGAAATTTGGGACAACTTGAAAGTGAGTAAATGACTATTGGGTGAACTATCCCTTTAAATGTCAAGTGAACACAGCAATATGTGAACACAATTATTCTAGTGTGTGTGTGTGTGCGTGTGTGTGTTTGCGCAAATACCATTCCACTGTCCAAAAAAAGACAAATATGAAAAATAGATTGATGGTGATTGTGAAAATATGGCTTTGTGTTGGACTGTTCCTCATTGCATCATTTGAAATACGAGAGAGAAAAAGATAAAAGCTCCCTTTTAGAATGTACATATAAGGAGCTAAATCCTCTGATGTACAACTTGATTTTTTTTGTATCATGTTAGACACACAGGGAGGGACCAGGAGTTTTTTTTTTTTAGGAAGCAGCCTGCATGCATGTCCATGGGGGCTGAACTCATGAATCACTTCTTAATATGTTCTGCTCGGTGATGCATTGGTGAGATTGGGTACACAATGTGTGCTGATCTCTGAACCCGATGCACTGGAGTAGAATTACCCCTTGTAGAAGTTCAACCCCTGACCTGCACCCTGGGTTCATGGTCTTTTGTGCAAGATCCTTTTATTTCGTCAGTTAAGCTACATGTATTCTGAGTAAGAATCGTGCAAGTCAAACAGAACAACTGAGGTTAAGCTTCAGATTGAGACTTTCGCAAATGAAAAAAATGGGGACTAAAATGCAAGGCGAACTATGTATCTTTGTTTTTCTTATCTATGGTTTTGTTCTGCTTTAGAATAGTGCTTGGCCATTGAGATGCTACTAATTTTTAACATAGATCGTAGAGTTGCCAAGTATTTTGTAAGGAAACATTGTGAAATGTACAATAGCTAGGATCAAGAGAAGCTCCATATTTTTGCTTTGAATATGACTGAAGTGCTGGGAAAGGATGAGGGCAGCTGAAACTAGCTGAAAGGGTATTTACTGTATTGAAATGTCATTTTTAAGGGATGGATGAGTTTTTGAAGGAGCGTAGATGTAAGGAGTTGGGTCTTCATGCACTGCAAGCTATATATTATTCTTTTTTCTGTCTTTAAGGAATCATTTTTGTTATTGAATTAGTTGCTTGGTAAATGATGTAGAATGGCACGTGGATGAGCGCCACCTGGTGTCAGACTTCATAAATGCTGTATGTAGAAAAGGGAACTGCAATGCAGTTACTTCTCCTGGCCAATAAGGGTCAGCAAAGGATTTAGAAAAAACTTGTAATCTGACTTGATGAATTATAATTCTTTTTTTTCTTTTCTTCTTTTTTTTTAAATACCCCTGAACAGAAGAAAATGTAGTATACAGCTGTTTTAAATGTTTCTGAACTGCCAAATATAAGGAAATGTTATAGCTTTTATTCCGAACTAAAATAAAGTGTTTCAGAGGATTTTTACCAATGTGACGATCAAAACAATCAATACTTCAATATGACACTTTATTAACAAATGGCCAATGTGGGGATTTGCGAACAGCTATCACAATCTAAGAATTTGACACTTTGTGATTTTTATATGAAAGTTTAATTGATTATTAAAATACCTTTACTCATGTTTTTTTATTTTATTTTTTATCTGTGGGACAGAATGAATTTAAGAATTGTAAAATGTGTTAAATGGAGCTGAGAGTGCTACACTCTTATCATTTGCTGAAGTTATTATTAAATTAAGTTGTGTGGATTTGGCAAGAGAGAGGGAGCTTTTTTCTGAATCTGAAAAACACCTTTTGGTGAGTGTTACCATGAAGGACCTTACCATAGGGGTCCTTAATGAGGGTCTGTTTTTATTTTGTAGTGTTGACTACAAAATAAAAAGCTAACGATGTTCTGCTAAAATTTTATTTGTCCTCCCACATTAAATTACTTAATTTATGAAATTTTTATTTTTAATACAAGAATTAATGGATATTTCTTATTTTAATGGCTTTGCAATGTAAGCATCATATGTAAATACATTTAATATGGTAATATATGCATGGCCAGGCTTAAAGTGCAACACTCAATTTTATACAATATGTAAAAGGGGATCCATTCTCCATCTCTATAATCAGCAAGGGGTGCTTGGCTTGAAAATAAGTTGAAGACCCCTGCCTTAGCACCTTCAGCTCCCTCTCTCTGCCTCCGATTCGATTGGAAGTTCAACTTTTTATGTTTTCTCTCTCAAAAAAAAAAAAATCTGTTAGATTTCTTAAATTCTGAGTCTTAGGGCCGGTTCACACAGAACACATTTTTGCGTTCAACTTAAATGTTTCTTAAACGTCTAGGTGGACGTCTTTGATCATTGTGCCACGTCTGGCTGGTGTATAAGGGTTGGAAAAAAGTTTTGACTTTTAAGGCAATAGAGTATAAAAAAAAATCATACTTCCCCAGATGATTAATCATAGTTGTTTTTTGTAATGTTATGTTTAAATATGTAAATTAGTGCATATTTAATTAGATAATGCCTCATTTGCTTAAATTTCCAGATCAGAAATCTAAACATTGGATAAAGCCAAGTTTAAATTTTGATTTTTGTTGACATAAGAGTTAAAGGTTTTGGATATCTCTTTTTTTTTTTTTTTATCATAAATCAGAAAATACTGTCACCATGTTTTTAGGAAAAAAACGTATTTACAAAAACCATCAGAATATAGATGGGAATAAAGCCGGTGTATTTAAGTGTTACTGAAGTGTATTAAGACTCTGTGTCTGAGGGGAAAAAATAATTGAGAAAACAGCCCTTACAAATATGTATTGTAATTGAAATCTACACACACAACTAGACAGAGTGTAATAAAATAAACACTTAAATGTGTATTTTGGATGTTTTCTTTTCACTAGCCTGGAATGTGCAAGAACGTGTTCTGTGTGAATGACTTACGCTATACAGTATGTATGTGTATATAAGCTCACTCAACCGCACAGTTATGTGGAGAAAGAAGAGGCGTGTACACAGGAAAAACAATGAAAGATGCAATCAAAAAGCCTCGGATGAAGACATACCTCTCCTAAACTGCTATATTGTACATTTTATCCTTTTAATAAGATGTCTATCAACCTTTAAATCTCGTTTCACCTTTCCAGCGTTCTCTCCCCCAGTATAAACATGTTTCTCTGCTGCAATCCGCCTCTCCATGTGCATTTACTTCACCCTTCTGTGCGCTTCTGCGCTGCCGGCAACCTCAAAGACTTTTTACAGATTTCAAACATATATTGCTCTTTGTACGTCCCTGCCCACCAGAGACCAATACATGTGCGCGCACACGAGCAGGTGTGTGGATCTACCTCCTGACACCTTCAGCCATACCTCCCTGGCCCCTGAAACAGGTCATGTGATGCAGAAGACCCCTGGATTTCTCTGAACGGTGTTACAGGAACTAGATGTAAATGGGGGTAATTTATAATATGGAATGTGGTAGATTCATACCTCATCAGGGGCCGGGAGATCCGTCAGCATGGCTCCGGAGAGCATGTCTCTGGTTTGGCTGCAGGGATCCAGCAGCTATTTTATTTTCCAGTATAGATCTATGAATATACATATATAAATACAAATCTCTATATACTGTACATTATACATACAAACACTAATGAAGTTTGATTGTTAGTTGTGCACTCACAGCATGAGATGTTATTCCCCAGAAACCGCTTTTTGGAAACAAATGCAGTAGCGTCTACTGATGTCAAAATACCCTTCACCCCACCCTGAGTACATGCCAGTGTTTCCTCTGTGTTCCAAGTGCCAATAAATTTGTGAATTCCTTTACTGTGACCCAACGAAAAAGAAAATTGCACATTAACTACTGTAAAAAAGAAAAAAAAGGATAAAGATGGAGAAAAGAAGAAAATACATCTTAATAAAAAAGGTTTGTAACAAAGAAAATCATTGTGGTTGACTTTTGTTTTAATGTGTGGCTCAAGTCATTTCAAAGCAGTTCCATTTTTCACATTTCCGTTTTGGCCATTTATTTACACGACAATGGCGTTTTGGGTGCCTGAAAACGCAAACTTTTAAAATCGGGCTTCAAAATGCAAGCTTTTGAACTACGTTTTGTCTACGTGTAAAAGGTCAAATACAAAAACGCGAATTTGTGAAAACGGTGACGTTATGCGCATGCGTAGTTTTTCTTTACAAAGTGACAGCGCCAACTACTGGCCTGGCAGCATAATACAGCATTTCCGTGTGAACAAATAGTTTTGACAACGTTGTCCTCTCTTCTCGAAAAACGCAAAGGAGAAACTTTTCCCGCTTTTAATACATCGTTGTCGTGTAAATTTAACCATCATAGTAAGGGAACGTCAACTTCTGTAGTGGTGAATGGGAGATGACAGTGTTTCGACAACTTTCCAAAAGAGGGAAAATATAGAGATTACTTACAGCAGTAAGGAGAGAAAGGTGTCAAAATTGGCGTCACTCTCTGTCGTTGTATTAGAAAGACATGCTGCTGCATAAATACGTTTTTTTTTGTGTCATTTACTGCCAAGGTAATACAAGTTACAACACAAAGTATAGCATTATAAATGTGTATTACTTTAAAAAAAAAAATTTACTAGATGTGAGACGTTGATAAAAGTGGAAATGCGTCATCTTGTATGATATGCATCTGTACTGTGAAAGAAAATTACATATTTTGTGATATATTTTCCTGCTATAAAGTTATTCCATAACGTGATGCATTTAATTTGAAAATGACCTGAAAAATGAAAGGGCATGTCAAAGTCATATACTTTATTCAGGAACCATTTGAATTTATCAAGATGCCAAAATAAAGTCAAAATTTGTATACAATACAAATGCTTACAAAAACAAGTGACAAGGGTATTACTTTTGAAATGCAATTATATGTAGGCAGCACTGAAAGACATTACTTCGCAAAAATAAAAGAAAATCAAATGCGTACCAAATCTCCCAAAAGGGCATGTAAAGAGGTAATAAGTTTTAGTTCGTTGTTCCACATTTAAAAATGTTTTTAAGGCTTACAATTTTATGCTTGAAGTTGGATCTGACTTTCATTTAAGGGTTTATGTATCATATTAATAAATTACAAAAGCCAAGACAATACTGAAATGTGTCATATTCAGAGAGGAAAGCATTTATATTGAACATAATACATTCACCCACAGGCACGTAGTGTCTCAGATCTGAGGGCACACTGGAAAACTCATTGGCACGGAGAATATGAGTACAAAATGTTCATTAGCACACCCACAGATGGGCACAATATTAGATCTGAGCTCAAGTTCAGGAATAGAAATATCAAGTAATGATCCTAACTGGGGTTGGATCAGCTCTTTAGGGGATGTTGTCAGTTAATAGAGCTGACTTCAAGAACATGCATCTCACTGCAATTAAAAGAGCAGTTAATAGCATTTTCCTTTGAAAAATAGTCAAATGACAAATATATATTATTATTATTGGAATAATGCGTATGGAATATCACTGTGGCATGCAGTGAAGGCTTAACCCACACCATCAACTGAGACAAAGAATGTCTATATGTCCAAATGATTCTATACACATCTCCACGGTTATATGAAACTTTACAGTCCAATGTACAGTAATCTCAAAAGCGATGCATAAAATATTTTAAAATACGGGGAAACTCAAATACTTACAAGAATTACCAAATCATATTTTAAAATATTGGAAAACCCATAGAAGAAGCGCATCCATTAAGATTCATGAAAAGTGCAGGCAAATTAGATGATTTTTCTGCCAGGAAATTTCCATAAACTCACTCGAATAATGCAATAAAGTGTCAGATTTATCCACAAAGGAAGAGCAAACATGTAAAATGCCTATGTTAATCTCATTTTAAAAGGCATGACTTTGCTTTAAAGCATAATTTAAATAACCCTAAATAATTTACTTTTCCAATTTACTTACAATTTCCAATGCACACCATAGGTTGTTTGATGGTGGTACTGCCAGATTCAGAGGTTTCTATCATGACCGTTACAGATCTAGAGGGCGCTATGAGCCTGCATTACTCATTGTGCTTGTTAAAGGATTCTGAATCGAGCAACAACAACAACATTTAAATTGTTACATAATTGGAGAACCATTAGCAAGCATATTTATGGTCAACCTCTTTCACGGGCATTTATGTACACAATTACCGTACTGCTGTAAGAATCAAACATATAAAAATATAATAAGGCAATATCAAATTCCTCATCCCCACTTACACTCTGTACCACAATAAAACATAAGTAAGAAATATAATAACTGTTAACTTCCATCTCAGCACCAGTGAAATTCTGGAATAGACCTTGCAGACGACAACAAGTCCAATCCAAAAGCAGCGGGACAGAGAGAAATGCTTAGAGCCAGAAGACATTTGAATTAGATGAAGGCAAAAAGACGAGCAAGGACTATAAAGAATAACTGGGATCTCTTTCTCACAAAGGATCATGGAAGCTGAGGTGGAAGAATCATGGTAAAATTCTGTCTTCCTCTGTAAGCTTTTGGCATGATGGAGGGCCAAACAGAAGAAGAGTCTGGTTTAAATGGCGAAGAGCAAAATGAGCACCACGATCAGTATGATTACAAGAACTCCGATAGCACACCACTGTCTCCGACCTGCAACACACAAAACATATGAACAAAGTCAAAATCTCACA
Organism: Anabarilius grahami; assembly: GCA_003731715.1. NCBI lineage: Eukaryota > Metazoa > Chordata > Actinopteri > Cypriniformes > Xenocyprididae > Anabarilius > Anabarilius grahami. Next base: position 3,814,200 of record RJVU01075544.1, on the reverse strand, counting down.
CCAATCTCATGCTCATTTCTTAAGCCTTGCAAAATGAAGCAAGATAATTTGAGATATGAAGCTTGCAAAAACACAATGAGAACCTGTTTGGGTGGGTTTAAAAAAAAATAATTCTTAAAAATTATATGCTACCATTTATAAGTTTGGGGTCAGTAAGAAATTGTACTTTTTGAAAAAAAATCAATAGTTTTATTTAGCAAAAGTGACAAAAACTATTTTTTTTTTTAAATACTGCTCGTTTGAACATTTTTTATTCATCAAAAAATCCTAAAAAAAATTGTATCATGATGTCCACAAAAATATTCAGCAGCACAACATTGATAAGAAGAAGAAATGTTCCTTGAGCACCAAATTATCATATAAGAATGATTTCTGAAGGATCATGTGACACTGAAGACTGGAGTAATGATGCTCAAGAGGAATAAATTACATTTTATTCTTATTTTTAATTGTAACAATAATTCAAAATATTCCTGTTTTTACTGTATTTTTGAACAAAAAATGCAGCCTTGGTGAGCATGACATCTTTCAAAAACATTTCAAAAATACCAACCCCAAACTTTTGAATGATAATATAATAAAATTTTAGGCTGAAATTACAAACACAAAATTTGCTGTTAATTATTTAAAAAAGTGAGACAACAAGCAGAGGAACACACAATAAGAAGTAAAAGCACTCACTGCTGGTCATGTGTGAAACCTTCTCCATTTTCTTCAACACTGAGTCCATTCTAGAACCGGTCTGGTCCATCTCCTCACTAAACTCACCGAGCATACTAGGACAAAAAGCACACATGGCAAAAAAGTAGACATTGAGTATTAGTAGAACACAAATCGTAGTGTTTCTGTTTATTCTTTAATATCTTACACTGCCTGTTCATCCAGCTCGTCTCCTATCCGGCTGGACATGTCCTTCAGGACACGGATACTGCCTGTGACCAGCTCCAAGTTCTCATCCTGGTCCTGCATGATCAGCTGCACAGAAAGACAAATTGGGAATGTTAAACAAAGAAGATATATATATATATGATTCTGTGTGGTATTAAAGTCATCATGAAATCAAAATGGACAATTCTTGGGTTTTTTTTTTTATCAAAAATTGCAGTTTTCAAAATCTTTTTTTTTTTTTTTAATTCATGTGCCCTCTTAATCTTTAATAAAAATAACAGCGACATCTCTTCTCTGATGACGTGTTTATTGGTGTGAGGGCAGGGCAACCTGTCACTCACATGAGATCAACCAATAGCAATCCATAAACATCCAACCATCTCCAATTGACAAAATCAAGTCCCACCCTAAATTTTGTCTTGTCCGGGAAGCCGTTTCAGTCTGATATACATCACAAAAGAGAAGAAAAGACACAACTTCCGTTTTATGCCGTTTTAATTTAAAGGGATAGTTCACCCAAAAATTAAAATTATCCCCCACTCACCCTCAAGCCATCCTAGATGTATGAGTGTCTTCTTTCAGCCGAACACAATTTGAGTTATATTAAATAATATCCTGGCTCTTCCCAGCTTTGTAATGGCACTGAACTGAGTTTTTGAAGCTCCAAAAAGTGCATCCATCCATCATAAACATAATCCATACAACTCCAGTGGGTTCATAAATGCCTTCTGAAGAAAATCGATGGGTTTTTGTAAGAAAAATATCCATATTTAAAACTATAATCACTGGCACGACAGAGTCGAGTTCTGGCGGAAGGGTGACCTCTGACCCAACGTATGACGTAGACGTAGTGTAAGCTTAGGTGAGAATAGACGCCTCTCGTGAAAACCACGTAACTTGAACATGAACACACGTATGGCCGTTGTGATTATGATTATAGTTGATTATAGTTTATAAACTTTTAAATATGGATATTTTTTCTTACAAAAACCCATCGCTTCGTTTCAAAAAGGCATTTATGAACACACTGGAGTCATATGGATTACTTTTATGATGGATGGATGTTCTTTTTGGAGCTTCAAAAGCTGGGGAGAGCCAGGATATTATTTAATATAATTCTGATAGTGTTCGGCTGAATGAAAAAAGTCATATACATCTTGGCTTGAGGGTGAGTAAACTATGGGATAATTTTCATTTTTGGGTCTGAACTACTTAGGGTCACATTTCCTTGTTTTCTGTGAAGCTGAAATGCTACGATGCTCTTTAGAATATTGTCAAACAATGCTGGATAAGAAAAGTATGCTTTCACTGATAACAAAAAAAAAGTGAAGTTTCAACATCCTGTCTTTTACCTGCTGCTGTTCCTGTTGCTCCTGAATGTATCTGGAGTTTGCAGACACCAGGTGAGGCTCCAGACCGGCGTAACGATCCTTTGTTGTGGTCCCCAGCAGAGCCTGTCAGACATGGAAGCGGTGCTACTGTCACTAGCAAACATGACAATATGAATCCATTCACAGTTATTTTAATCGAACAAAAAATGAATCACTCACCTGTTTGTTTTTCTTCTCTGCTTGGGCCACAGCTGAGGGACTAGAGAGCTGCTCCTTCATCAGCTACACACAGATACACACTCATGCATATGAAAAAACTAAGACTACACCATATAATAAAAAATATATACATGAACAGGACAGTGATTGACACCTGCACAGAATTCCGTGTTCGCTCCACAAATTCCCGCCTCTCCTGGAGTTCATGTTCCACTAAACGGAACTTTCCAGGGTTTGCCTCCACAATACCTGATACTGTCAAGGATTATAATGAGTTCTGCTTACATACATTACCATTCAAAAGTTTGAGGTCAGTAACATAAGATATCATCATTCTGATATTTGAAGGCATCATAGGGCTTTGGTTTATGGCAGGATACTGATGGTTTCATGCAGGTCCTCTAGGTCCCAGTCGATGGCCCTCAGGCAGTTTCGGAGTTCATTGGTGCTCCAGTCCAGCTCATCACGGCTGACGGGGGTTTCTTCCTGCAGCAGCTCCTCCCAGCGCTCATACAGCCCCTGTGCTTTGGACAGGGCCTTCTGCACCTCCCTGCCAGATAGAGGAGCAAACTGTCAAATCCTTTCTCGAAAGGAATGAAAGGTGTTTATCAGTAGCAAACAACTTTTACATAAGCACTATGCCAGTGGTAGTTACTGTCATGTTGGGGTGATGTCTTGTACAACGAGCAAGTATGATACATTTGTGGTTTGTATCTGTACATTAAATGAATGGCAGAGACACACAAATACATGCAACATTAATCAGTGTGTGTTTACACTCCAGTCACTTGATATAAAATGTCTCTGACTTCTTTAGACTTCATTTAACCTTCCAGATCACTAAAACGCAACTAAAAAGACATCTATATTTCTGTTCATTAGGGAAGTTTATTAGTAAAATCACATGGAAACATTAATAATGTTAACATAAACTGGGCTTCCAGACAGTGAAGAAGATGCTTCACTAACCCTTAACTTAACCTGTCAATATCAAACCCACTTCGTTTATACAAAGACGAAAGACAGATATTAAGGCAGGGAAGAGGAAGATAACTTTTTTTACCCTTTAACCACGAAAAAAGGATCTTCCATCGACATATTAGCCCCTCTGCTTTAGGAGCTGCGTGAAGTCAACAGCAAGATGGATTGTGACTGTGTACGCACGCACGAGTTTTCAAAATAAAAGTCCCTTAGCGTTACTCGGGTCACGATGTATATATTGTATTAAAGGGTTAGTTCCCCCCAAAATGAAAATAATGTCATTTGTTACTCACCCTCATGTCGTTCTACACCAGTAAGACCTTCGTTCATCTTCAGAACACAAATTAAGATATTGTTGATGAAATTCGATGGCTCAGTTAGGCCTTCATTGCCAGCAATGTTTCTGCACCTCTCAAGATTCATAAAGGTACTAAAAACATATTTTAAACAGTTCGTGTGAGTTCAGTGGTTCTATTTTAATATTATAAAGCGACAATAATACGTTTTATGCGCCAAAAAAACAACGACTTTTCAACAATATCTATATGGGCGATTTCAAAACACTGCTTCATGAAGCTTCTGAGCTTTATGGATCTTTTGTTTCGAATTAGAGATTCGGATCTCCTATCAACCGGCTAAACTGCTGAAATCACGTGACTTTGGCGCTCCGATTCACTGATTCGATTCGAAAAGCTCTGAAGCAGTGTTTTGAAATCGGCCCCATATAGAGATATTGTTGAAAACATCTTTATTTTGTTTTTTTTGGCGACAAAAAGTATTCTTGTCGCTTTATAATATTAAGATGAACCACTGAACCTCACATGAACTGTTTCAAATATGTTTTAATACCTTTATGGACCTTGATAGTTTGAATGGCTTTGTTCTCAATGGAGGCCTCTCTGAGCCATCGGATTTCATCAAAAATATCTTAATTTGTGTTCCGAAGATGAACGAAGGTCTTACAGCTGTAGAACAACATGAGGGTGAGTAAAAAATGACATTATTTTCATTTTTGGGTGAACTAACCCTTTAATGACTGTTGAGACATAAAACAAACATGTTCCACAGCATGTTCCATCATTAACAATTTGAAATTATTCAGATGTCCACTAGAATGTTCTTATTACAAATATACCATTTCATTTGGTATTCTCTTTATTTAATCAAAATTTATAAGCATATAAATCTGATTACACTATTTTAAGGTGTCCTAGTTACAGTGTAATTACATGAAAAATACTAAATAATATTAAATAACAACATGTACTTGCATTGGGTTGGGTTTAAGGTTTGGCTTAGGGTTAGTTTCTTGTAATTATGGGCAAATTACTGTTATTGCCCTGGTATGTGCATGTACTTACATGTATAAAATAAAGTGTTATTAAATGCTCTTTTTAAGTAATATGGTTGCTTTTTATTTAGCCTATTTATTTATTGCATAAGAAAGACATAATTTATAATAATTTGTCTGTACAAAACTGCTGAAAAAAAATAATGAAATAAAATAATTAAATTGCATTCATTGTAAGTAGTCATTAATTAACCAGCAGATAATTATGCTTTATATTTCATGAGATATTATACTAAAATTAGACTAAAGCGCACACTGGGTCTAAAGCTGTGTCTGACCAAAAATGCAATATATAAATTCTTTATTGAATGTATGTAGATATATATACATATTTGTGGGCTTAACGTCAAATGGCCCAATTTTTATATGTTAAAGAAAATATCAAAAGCTTAAGTCATCTTAATGTATAAGCACAAGTTCCCAAAGCACAATATGTAATAACAATCTGTAATTTTGCAGAGAAATAATGCACTAATGCAAAGCGGTTCCTCTTAGGATTAGTTGCATGATGCATTGCCTCATCTGTGACTTTCTCAGTAAGTAGAAATGGCATATTTTTAGCATTGTTTGTCAGTCAATTCTAAAACAGGGCTGTTAGCACACCTTTGTTGCAGTCCTGACCTGATTCATAATTAATTCGGTTATGTAACTGGCCTAGATGTGCTTCACGCTCAGGGCATTAAATATGCTAGGCTAAAGACAAGTTGGTGGCTGACAAATTTTTGCAAGAGGTGTGTTAAACTGTTTAAAGTATTCCCATATGCATTTTTATGCCAGCTATAGGGTTAAATCCCTGACGTCTGGTCCCCTCTCCTCCCTTTCCTTTTAGTAACACTATTCTCCTTCACTTCCTCCCCCACCTCATATACAGTCACCCTTTCCTTCCTGTCTCCTGCCTTCCTCTCTCTCCACACTCCGTTTCCTGTTTCACACACACACTTCACCTCCTGTAAAAGCGTAAAGGTTGGTTGTAGTTGTCAGGGCCACATTTGTGAGTAGTAAGACATTATGAAAACTGACTTTAGAGGTCATCTGAAATGAGTTTGATTATTTGAAAGACTCATAAATAGGCTGAAAACATGTTTTGCCTTAAATATAATAATGTCAACAAGTTTATTTAGGGGTTAAGGTTGTCCATATTAAACCACTGGGTCAAACTAATGGTTTTCATATGGAGATTATGATATTTGCTAAACCTCAACCCTCAAATAAACCTACTGACATATTTGTCGTGTCCTCATTAATGTAGTGAAACCGGTGTGATCACTGCTGCAAAGAACGCTCATGGAAAGCAACGGTGGACATAATTGGAGGCCTGATCTCATGGAATGCATTTGGTCAGAGAACTGAAATAAGGGAGCTATTTTTACAAGCAGTAGCTTGAAGGTCCTCGTGATTAGTCACTCTGTTTACAAAACTGGTTTGTAATGTAATGCCCTAGTGTTTTAATAAAATAATATTTCCTCCTTCTTCTGTTTCTCTATAAACACATTCACAAACAAGACTACTACCCATGCTGAGCAATAAATAAAATAATCCAAATGAGATTTCAGAATCAGAATGAGATATTTATTGGCAAAAATGCTTACACACACACAGGGAATTTGTGTATATATATTATACATACACACACAAGTACACTCAACTAGAATACCGCTGCTTCACGCTCATAATTTAAAAGCAATTCTCCGTACAAAAATGCTGCACACCAACAAAATCTTTTAATTTCGACATAGCCAGAGAGCCCTTTTTCTATAAATACAACACGCATTTGCTGTGAGTGACAGCTGCCATTTGACCTCAATCGCTTTGCTTCCTAGTTACGCTGTTGTGAGCAGAAGGGGAGGGGCTGTTGGACCGGTGACAATTCCAAATATGGTGCGCGGTGACATCATCACTGCCTCTGCTGAGGCTGCGGGAAGTGCAGCTGCGGCACGTCACGGCTTTTCCACTGCGCGCTCCCCGGAGACACGACGGATCTTCCAAATATGGCGATAGAACGTCACGTTGAGCAAACAGAAAAAAACTGTAAACACTCTGGGGGCAGATTGATAAAACTCTCAACATGAATATTTCAACAAGAAAGTCGAGCTTGTTAGGCAATTTCAAATTGAAAATACCACAAAAATAAACAAATAATACACTATAAAAAACAATAACAAACCAGTTAATCAGGAACATTATGAACTTAGTTATCGTTTGCTTTACACTTAATGAATATTTCATGTATTTTATTCACATGTCATTAGTATTACATGAGATCAATAAGTAATGATTATTTGAGAAACAGATCACCTGAGGTCATGAAGCAGTTTTTACTGTATGGCGGACATCTGATACAGTGCAATAATGACATACTCTGTTTGTGATCACACTTTTGTAGAGCAGCGCTATTAAATCTAGTGTTGCCAGATCTCACTACAAAAACCCCCCATAAATTTCGTTTTACAAAATAAGCCTGAAATATGCAACCCTATTTTTTTTCTGTTTTTGTTTTCAAGAAGACAAAAAGTGCTATTATTTATTTTTAAATAAACATCTCATTCATAATTTTTTTTATTTTACTAATAAAAAGTTTTTTTTTTTTTTTTTTACCAATAAAAAATTTTTTTGACTGAAGTAGGCCTACATATAGGCTATGCATATATTTCTATACCCGATTGTGTCCTTTTTCTGATTTTAATAATGTTTAATTGTTGTACGCACAATTGTATATTGTTTAATATTTGCATTTGAACGAAAATATGTATAAACATGTATATTAATGTCAATGTCCATTCAATAAAAAGTGTTTTTTCGTGCTTCTGGAGGGTGCAGGGCGTGTTTATCAATGAAAATTGCTTTATTTAATCATTCTGATTTATTGTTGCACATATATTAATCAACCCTGAATTGCTGCAAAGACTAAATTTTTTTATTAATAATTAGATCCTTTTAAAAAATAATTTGAAATAATCTAAGTTTACAAATTAAATTTTTACCCCCTCACACTCACACGAGGGTTTATTATTGAAATAACTAAAACTAAAAATTAAAACATTAAAATCATTTGTTAACTAAAATTAATCTGAAATCGAATACAATTTAAATATTAAATGACAATTATAAATGTTGCCTTGGCAAATAAATAAAATAAGCTTAAGTTGAAGGGGAAAATAAATAAAAAATAAAACTGATATAAAAATAAATTAACCCTATTAAAAAAAAAAACATAATGACAAAAGCACATGAAATTACTAAACAATTAAACAAATTAATATTAAAATATTAATCATAAACACTAATAGTAGCCTATACAAATAGCCTACTGAAATAACACTGACCCACACTCTATTATCTTATTACAAGCCTAAATTTTAATAAGTGGTAAGCGTATAATAAGTGGACATGGCAACCCAGAGCATATGTTGACTTGATACTTCAGTGCTGTGCCAGTATGACGTATGTTGACAAGACGGGAGGGGCGTGTTTATACACCCAGGGGAATGGAAACTCTTTACGTCACCAGAGCGCAAATAAAACACCGCCCTGAGAGGAGAAAACTTTTAGTTTTACAATCCACCGTGAGGACCTTAAAGCTCAGCGGTTTAAAAATAGAACTGAAATATTCTGATACTTTGTAAACACAATGGACGTCGAGGCCAAGAGAATCATGGCTCTTTCTATCAGTAAACTGTATTCATTAAGGACCCAGCGCGGGGGATTGAGACTTCACCGGAGTCTCCTGCTCTCCATGACCATGAGAGCCGCACGGGACATCTACCACACCGCGCAGCTGCTCAAAGACACGGAGGAGGAGCAGGTCGTTCCGTGCGCCCCGGACGCTGCCACTGAGGAACCCATGGAGACCGACTCTCCTCAGACTCTCATTCAGACCTCCAAGGAGGTGGCAATGAAGCCTCATGAACCCAAAGAGACTCTAGACGAGGACAAAGAGAACCGGTACGCTTCTGAACGGCAATCCAGGAAGCGCCGCGGTAAGACGGCGCTCGAGCCTGACTTTCTGCCTCTGAAGAAGGCGAGAATGGACACGGATGAGGAGAAGCAACATCTCCAAAGCGAGGTTTTGAGGACTAATAATGGAAACAGCTGTCGCCAGGCTGAAACTCTGACCGCGTTTGCAACAAATCGAGCCATCGTGGCGTGTTGAGCAAGACGCGCTGTGGATCAATCCGAGAATCGATCTCCCTTGATGGGAATTTACTGGACAAACTGGTTCAGAACGGACCGGTTATGCAGCCTGACACCTGTGCGGCCGGCTCAGCTCGCCATAAGAGCTCCAAGAGAGGCCAGGATCAGCAGGAATACTGGACAGGTGGTGGATACTATGATCCCAATCGCACTGGAATTATCCGAGCTGCTTCATTGTTCAGTGAGAGGAGTCAGATGACTCTGTTGACTCACGTTTGAACTGGTTGAACTGGGAAGGGAGGCTCTGGTGTCTTCTATCCAGCTTATGAACTTGACAACCTCAAATGAGAACAACTCTGACGGTGTATGACACAAAACACATGATGTTTATCCGAGTTTGATACTTGAAAATGTCTTGAAAATGCCAAAACGTGTTAAATGTCACTGTTGCACTGATCAATTGCACAGAAGAATATGTATTTATAATACTAAGAAGGGAATGATGGACTGATATCGTATGACATTGATTTCAGTGTTTACTGTTTGCAATAAACATGCAAATGTTTAAAAAGCATCATGTTGTACAGATTTCTTTCTTTTTTTTTTAAAAGAAGAAGAAAAAAAAAAACATTCACAACATTCACAAACCTCACAGAAACATTGAACAAACTCTTGATGGTTAGCGTTTGGGCAATATTTGTGGATTAAAAAATTCTGATTGAAGTTACATTTCCCCCCACACCTTTTAACCAATGAAGTGCCATCATTTTCCAGCTTTTTTACTTGATAAGGGTGAAAAAATAGATTTGTATAGAGATTACACCCACAAAAAGCTAGCCAATGAAATACACTGTAAAAAAGAATTGTTGGTTTAACTTAAAAAAGTAAGTTACCTGGTTGCATTAATTTTGAGTTCATTAAAAATTAAAAATTTGAGTTAATACAATAAAGGTGATTTAATCAACAGAAACTCAAAATATTATGTTATCTGAACTACATTAATTATCTAAGTTGATTCGACAAAAGAAAAAATATAACAAATCATGAAAATATTTTTTTACAGTGTAGAGTTGACCATAACTAGAATTATCATTATTCATGATTTCAACTTTTTTTATTATTATTATTTAAAAAAAATTTATAAAATAAATTTTTATTATTTTATTTTATATATTTATAGATTACACTGTAAAAAGTCAAAAGTTGAGAAAACTCAAAAATCTGCTGAAGTTTGTTGCCTTAAACTTTTAAGTTTTCTCAACTTTTGATTTTTTCCAGAACTGGAAATCACAATTTTAAAACACAATTTCCTTCATATTTTCCAAGTTCCTACGGTTATGAATTAGTTAGGGTCTTTCAATCAGATCATTTCTGAAATATGTGACTATAACTCACTCTTACTCATCATGAGGAGTAATACTTATCTCACACTGATCCTAAACCCAATCTTTTGATAAAACATACAGCTCATCATCTGTCACTCTTGTGTGGGCGATGAAAAAGGCAACAGCTGGAAACACTATGGTAAAGTGTAATTTCCCTTCATTAGTCAGCAAGATCTGTCCGAACATGTCCATGAGTCATGAAAATCACTTTTCCCTTGAACTCACACACAAACATTTTGGCTAGTGGCCAGAGTCAGAGTTATAATTTGTCAAGCTTGAAGTCCCAGTTCAACTGGCAGCATTACAGCATCCGAAACTGACATCAGTAGAGCACAATGAGAAATAATTAATGCAAGAGAGTGAAACTAGAGTCCACAGGCCTCAGAGCATGAATTTTAACCACTTCTTTATTTATATTGTTGTGGCGTAAGCTCTGGGTGGTTTCGTAGTACCTAAAATAAAATGTTTCGAACGTAATGCGATTTTTGTTTTTAAAGGGAGTTTTTCTAAGATTTAGAGTGACACAAAAGCATGTGACTTGACCCTATATTCAAATGACTAGCATGAGTGAGTCTGAATCATTGCTCTGATTGTATATGTGGGTTGTGGGGGTGGATCTGAATAGGTGTGCATGTTATTTTAGGTAGGAAGTTTTGGCACCAGGAAGTGAAATTTTCAGGTGGAGATCATTTTAAATAGCTGAATCCTCTGCTGGGAAACTGCAATGAGATAATTATTCAGGATGATTAATCACTGAAACTCATTTTAAGATTAATCACTGAAACCTAGTTCAAATTAAGATTGTGTGAAACCTAAATGAATCCGTTTGTTGTGGTCATGTGTGGATACCTCAAACAGGTTTCTGTTGCAATAGTTTCCTCCAGGGTGGTCTTGATGTGGGTTTGTCACCTCTGTAACTAGACAGACAAATGAGGTGGAGGGGGAAATTACAGAAAAGGCCTGTTGAAATTATATAAAAAAACATAATGCAGTGTCATAATGATGAACTGATATACAAAATATGCTTAAATGTTAACTTTCTCAATTACAAACATTAAAAAAATAGAGCATCGCAGGAAGAGAAACAATTCATAAAGCTTTTGTCAAGATTGATCATTCAACCCTGTTAAAGAAATAAAATATATATTTTTTCATTTATAAAGGTACATAATAATAAAAATAAAAAAAATAAAAAATAAAGGTACATAATATTTCTAACATTATTTTTATACGACGTATAAATGTTAATCTCAACATTTACTACTACATTTTTAAGACGGAAAGTTGTATCTGTTAATGCACTGTGAACTAACACGAACATGAACATTTTTATTAACTAACATTAACAAAGTTTAATAAATGCAGCAATGCTCATTGTTAGTTTATGCATTAATTAATGTTAAAAATTAATACTTATTGTAAAGTATTAATAATTCAAGCAGAGAAGGGCAAATCTTTTTTTAAATATATAAATATATGTATTTTTAGTGTCAAATGATTAATCGCAATTATTCGTATCCAAAATAAAAAATTGTGTTTACATAATGTGTGTACTGTGTATATTTAATATGCATATATAAATACAAACACATTATGTATATGTTTAACAGAAATATATTATATTTATATATAAAATATTTAAATTTTTATATAGTATAAATTATATATAAACATTAGGGCTGGGAATTTAACACGTTAATTATATTGATTAATTAATTACTAAAAAAATTACACGTTAAACGCATTTAACACACATATTCACATATTGTGAATTAATTTAATAAACTTAGTATCTAAAAAAATTATTCATAAAACATCAGTAGACCATATGTTTACTTTCAATTTCATATTTCCGTTTT
>RJVU01075544.1:3786885-3801691 GCA_003731715.1 Anabarilius grahami | reverse complement strand
ATACATTCCTATAATATTCCTAAATATTTACACATGTATGTGTGTGTGTGTGTGTATATGTGTATATATATATATACATATATATACACAGTACACACACATATTATGTAAACACTTTAATTTTTGGTGCGATTAATCACGATTAATAATTTGACAGCACTATATATATATATATATATAAAATATGTGCCCTTTTCTGCTTCATGGGGACTAACAGTTGACTTAAAGAGGAAGTATGAGGGTGTTTAGATGCACAGTCACTAATTATTCGCTTCCTGGTACACTCGTACTTGGTATTTAACATAGAACCATTGGGTCAACCGGCTATCAACACTTCCTGAACAGCTGTTAATGTGGCATCATTTCCCCCACCTGAAACACCGAGCTTGATTGAATCCTTGTCAGATTGTCGTGTAGGCGTGAACGCACGTGTCAAAGAGAGGCTTTTGTCTTCTACAAACGTTCATCAATTGTAGCGTACAAAGACTGAAATCAGACACACGTTCACACACAAACTACAGCCGTGCATCTGAAGACAAGAGATGGGTTTAGAATGCATTCTCTCTGGTTTTTATTCAGGTTCTTTAGGAAGAGGTCTGTTCGGAATTACAAAATGCACTGGTAGAAATAGCAGAGAGATACAGAGACAGAGGAAGAGAGAGATAAAAGGGGGATTTTTCATAGCCAGAATAAATGTGTAACATCACCAGGTTCAGGCAGCCTCTTTCACAGCTCAACATCAGCAAAAAGGGTTTTGGATTTCTTCTTAAATCAGAGTGATGTGCAGTCCCTCACACTGAGAGCTACTTGTTATCTTTTAACCTTTTTTTTTAAATAATTTTTTTAAATAGAATTTTTAAATTCTGTAATACATTTCCACAGCATGTAGTGTGCTCACCTCACCCACGATTCTCAGAGAACAGTTGGCAATAGAAACAAACAAACATTCTATGAGTTTTTATCATTTATCGTCTCTTGTATTATTTTTTTCCCCTCTTGGTGCTCTTTTTTGTCTTTTTCATTTTTAAAAATAGAAGAAAAAAGGAACACATTGCTCATAAAAACATCTAACTATATTTATATATTTATACATATATACTCTTTTTCTTTATATTTCTTTTTATATTTTATAATTCCTGAAGTTGACTTGTTAACCCACATAGTGGCATGCACATTGCACATGCAAATCAGTAATTAAATACCTCTCTTTATCATGGCCTTTTTTCTCTTTAAACTTCCTCTTTTGCTTCTAAATGGTTCAGGTCAATAGTAATATGGATGGCGGGTGGGATATGAGTGATTAAGGAGAGATGGGACGGGTTTGCGGGTGTCACGGTGACAGTGGCTGCGCGCTCGCAGGAACTCCTCACATACTCGCACATTCACACCACACGCTTATTTCCCCTTCGACACATATGAGCGCTGTGAAGAAGCACACTCCTGCTGACGGTGGTGAAAACGCACTTCCTGTCTTGTGAGCCACTTCCTTTTAGAGAATTGTAACATTCGTTTCTCCTTAAAGTGAAATCTTTTCATTTAATGCTACATGTTTTTTAGTTGAGAGCTTAGCATCTATTCTGTCTTCGGCAGAACAACTATAGAGCACTTAAAGGGATCGTTCAGCCAAAAATGAAAATTCTGTCATCTTTTACTCACCCTCGTGTCGTATTACTATGTTTATTCCGTGGAATACAAAAGAAGACATTTCAAAGAAAAACAAAATAACATTGGACCCCATTGACTTTCATTATCTTCTTTTGTGTTCCGCAGAAGAAATAAAGTCATACAGATTTGGAACTACATTTAATAAGTAAATGATGACATTTTTCATTTTTGGGTGGACCTTTTAAATGTGTAATAAGTGTGATTTATGTTTACTAATTACTAATAATACGTTTTTATGAAAATAATTTTTCGTAAAATCAAATCAGCAATGTGAATGAAGAAACCATGACAATGCATAAAGAACGAGAGGAAATGAAACAGAAAGGAGCATAGCAATGTTGAAGAAAGAGGATGAACACAGACTGTTGCAGGAAGTTTATGAATGAGATATACAAGAGTTACAGAAGAGAAAGAGATAGATAGGCCCAACAAAACAAGTTAGATAGACATGGATAGACAGTCAAGATACAAACATGATGGCCCTCTTTCGCTTTGTATCTACGGTCATGTTACGGCGATGGGAAACTGTTCATTGTAAGGCACTAAAAAACGACTTGCCTTCAAATCAGCTCGCGGATAAACGCGCACACACTCGCAGTCGACCGTCCCACTGTCACATGGATGAACCCAACCCATTCCGATCTTCTGGAAAAAGTGGCGATGGATCCGTATCCAATCTTGGATTGGGATCAGATGAGGATGATAATGAAGTAATGCCATGGTAAATGCTGAGCAGAAATGGATTGGCAAACCCAGCACTAAATTACCCAAGGTGCACAATATCATTTGCATCCCTTTCTGATAAGTTTTTTTTTTTTTGGCATGCACAATGCCTGTGCTGGCCACAGCTGTGCCTCAAGTTCTCGCTCTCATACATACAGGGAAAAAAAACTACATTACCCATCACCCCCCTCCCTTTTTCTCCGGATCCCCCACACGTTAGCATGCACACACATGTAATTCTGTTCTGTACAAAGGGAGACCACAGGAAGTGGTGTAGCTACATAGAGGGTGACTTGTTTTGGCAGCACTCAACCATTGAAGGAAAGCCCTTATTTCGTATGAAACAGAAAGAAAATACAGCTTTGTTCCACTAGGACGATACAAAACATACAACACATGCTCAAATGCAAGTGTGTTGTGTATCTATGATGGATCACTTGTGTGTGTTGCAAACTGAAAATGGCTTTCTGTTGGGACAGAAAATGAAGATGCGAGTCAAAATCAAAGCAATAAAGGCATTGACACTGAGAGCAAAAGAGGGTCAGAACCAAACTGATGAACAAGCAGAGCCAAAGAATGATGCACCAGTCTAGTTACATGCATAAACCCTTAAAGGGACAGCTCACCCAGAAATGAAAATTCTAACTTTGTTTAGTCACTCTCATTTATCTAAACAAATATGACTATTTGTTCTGTGAAACACACCAGGAGAAACTTTTCAAGCTACAAAAAGGACTACATTTTTACGTTGGACCCCGTTGACTATTTTGCACTATATTTAAAGTCACCAAACAAAAGCTGGATATACATCAAAATAGAAAAGGTGATTTCTACATGCCAACTTTAAAGTCTTAAAGCCCTCCAGGTAACTGGATCGGTCAAATTTGTAAATAAAGCATTCTGACAGGTTTTGTGAACTGGATTCATTGAAAAGTTCTGATTCATGAAGGTGTATTTTATGATATTCAGTGAATGATGACTTGTATTTCAGTCTATTTTTTTTTACACAAACCTATTGTATGGCTTATAAAAATGAGAACATAGTGCCAATGTTTTATATTATGGTGCTTTTGTGTCCTTTCAGAAGCTTAAAAGCCTCAGTCCTCATTTATTTTAACTGCATAGAATAGATCAACCAGAATAATTCTTTAACATTTCTCCTTTTCTGTTCTACAGAAGAAAGAAAGTCATAATAGTTAAGAATGAGATGAGAGTGAGTAAATCATGTCAGAATGTTCTGTTTTGAGCGAACTGTTCTTTTAAAAACCACAACCTTCTGCTATCTCTTTTTAATCAATAAAAATCAAATCCTTTTAATAAACTATCGATCCACACCTTGAGCTAAAATGGAGCAAATTTCCTGCATTTCAAGTGTTTTCAGCAAAAGAATACAAGATCAAGAGAAATGGGCTTTATATTAACCATGCAAAAGGTCTAACTAACATTCATGCCTGACAAAAATAAGCCTTCCTGTCCTTTTGCTAAAGACCTGAGAAGTAGAACAATCCCTCCGATGTTCGATGCAACTCTCTAAACGAGCAGGGTGAGACAAATTAAAAAATGGTTGCCATCCACTTGAGGAAGCATTGCTAAGAGAGACAGAGAGCCGAGATGGACACCCTGACAGAACTCGGTTGTCATTTCCCTTTATTACTCTCAGAGTAACTGGGATCTTCCCCCATCATATAACCGTGCCTCCCTGTCTTTAAAAAGCCCAGCAGACAGCGCAAACATGGGGACTTGTTAAGGCGTAGTGTGACTGAGTCCATCACATTAAGAGAGAGATAGAGGGAAGAGGGAAGAGAGGCAGGGGAAGGGTTAGTGTGCGACACTAGAACAGAAGGCACTGTGGCTCTGCAGGTTCATCTGGACCCATGGGCATCAAACCAGGGGCTAACTGGGGGCCAGCTGTGGGTAAATGTGGGCCGAACATCAACAAACACCCAGAAAACAGTGGTTTCCTCCCTAAAAGTCTTGGAAATGGGTTGGCAAGGAGAAGGGATCAAATAAAATGACTACTCATGTTTTAAAACTCTTTTAAAGAAAAAAAATAAAAATAACCTTGTACTGTGGATTTCATGATTTTTGGACAGAAAACGAGACAATACAGAACCGTCCAACTGACTTCACGATTAGATGAATCTATTCTGAGATGCTTTATGATATTTTTATCTGAATAAAGTGAGAATACATCTCGAAAACCAATTGAATCCTTACAGTTTCATACACTGACTGCTTTAGGAGAAACATCAGAATCTTTTTAAGCAAAATAACAGTCAGGGTTTCTAATCTTAAACTTTCCATAAAGAAAAATCATGAATGAGATCTCTTTAATACTTACTCCTAGACAGCAATGAGAGGAAATGGAGACTTTTGGAGTCTCTCCATGTGTCTCCTCTAGAGTTTCAGAAAATGCTCTGTGATTTGCCAATATAAAGTCTGCAGTCAAAAGTAAAAGATTTCAGATAATGCTACACTCATTTTATAGCTCTATATTCCTACAGCATGTCAACAATTGTCTCTTTTGTGACTATTTTGATTTTTTCTAGATTTTAGGAGAAACATCTGAGACAAAGTTGATACTTAAAACTGAGAAATACACAGCTTTTGAACTATAAAAGAGTAACCTATGCACAATAAAATCCTCTTCTGGAGGGAAAAAACCTGTTGTAATGGGATATTTAATAAAAATTTGTTTTGAGATGGTTGGATGGGTGTGGGCCAGCTGGACAGGTTCAATGACAGTAGGGGAGGCTGAATAGGCCGCACCTCTACACCCCTGTGAGTTATACGTTTGGCTGTATTGTTGTATCCTGAGCAGAAGGGGGAGGGTCTCAGATTGAGCAGGCAGCCAAAGACATGACAAGCTGCCCATGGCAGGGAACAGGAAGGCAGGGTGGAAGAATTGTTTCCAGTTACTTGATCAAAGACTATCCAGGTCAAAATTCTCAAAAAACTACTGTCGAAAAAAAGGTCAAAGGCAAGCTTCGACAGACCTGCTACGTCACCTACTGTTGGGGAACAGTTCTGCAAATGTAATAGCGCCCTCTGGCGACTGTATTTTCATAAGGGATCATTTGTCCATAGTCTAGCCTGGCTGAAGCTGCATAACAGCACCACAACATGGACAAAAAGTAAACAACAACATTCATCGCCCAAAATACTAACTTGCACTTACTCTGCATTAGCTGTGAAATAATTTAAGGGGTTAAAAACTGACCCTCTATAAAACGATTTCTCCTGATCACACTGTTGTGTGACCATCTTTTTCTATTGAAAAATAAATATGAAATGGACCCTGAATTTGTCTGGAAAAACTCTGACACAAAAACTGTCCGAGGGTATCCTGAATGGCCTGACTCTCTCTTTTAAAACATTCATGAGCTCTGACCCGAACTATTCACTACAGATAGGAATATTCTACTCAGCTGAGGTCACAAGTACGTAAACTTCAGGATGCTATCAGGAGCGCACCCTTATAGACTTCAATCTGTGGTGAACAGAACCGAAAACAAACACAAAGAGTTCGAAACAAGATGGCCACAACAGACAAAACTCCCGAAAACAAGACAACAAAGTCACATGACCACCTCTATCTTCATCAGCATCACCGTCATCTTCATCAATTGCATTAAGATAGTTTTCATCATTATAAGACTACTGTTATTGACAATAGCAAATGAAGCCCCGTTTCTCTCTCTGTTTGCAACCATGGCTGACAGAGCTGTAATGAGGGAGGTTTCACCATTCAGGCTCGTTTTTAGTGCAATCCAAAGTAATTATAAACAGTGCAGAACATCATCTGGGATCCTCAGATGGAAATAACATAGAAAACGCATTCAGATCTGTCAGATCGCTATCTAGAAAGGTCAGCTTTAGCGTCTATCTATAAACTCCATCTGCACATCTGTAGACATGGCAAGAGCAACAGGGAGAAAACGAGAGAAAGAACTTCCTTAAACTGAATGGAAAAAAGAGAGCTATCACCCCCCCCTTCCCACAGTAAATCTTCTGTCTGATATATATATATATATTTTTTTAAATCATTCATGCAAGTTTCCATCAGATTTTAGTCCAAAAATATCAAAGAAAGCTGAGCAAATGCAACAGAATAACCAAGCTCCAAATGTTCAAAAAGAAGAAGTAATCAATTGAAGACATTCTGAAGAGGAAATAGTCTTTCCGTCCCTCCCTCATCTGCCGTTTCATTCTTTTTCCGCTGTCTTTTCCTTTATCAGGATTGAGTGGCAGTTTGTGGGCGGGGTTTCGGTGTGCCGCGCCAACCCGCCTCCTCTCGCCTGCACTGGGTCCTTTCATATGCCACGCCTCTTCGACAGTTAACCCCTCCCCCAGGTGATGAGGTCACTCAGCATCTTGAGTTGGTAACAGTAAACGTAGATGATAAAACTCATCGATATTGGCCAGCACATGGGGCTGGTTTTGCAGTAGGTAGAGCTCTTGTTCACAAGAGCACTTGCTTTTTCTTCAACAATGTCTATTTTTTCTTCCCTTTTTTGTTTTTTTGGGTCTTTTCAAGAGGCATAGATGTGAGAGGGAAAAAGGGGTTCTGGCTTGATTTTCAAACGTAATTTTTCTTTTCTTTTTTTGATTGACAGATGATGTTGCTCTTCATTTTTTCTGTCGTGCAAGAAGCAATTGGTCTTGCTCAGTCTGGAGTGGAGCGTTCAAACACAATGACTCTGATCTTTAAAGTTCAGTCCATCTAAACGCAACCACCCCATTTATCTCTCATATGCTCCCATTCCCTTGCTTGCTGAGCAGCATGGGAAACATAGTCCAGAGAGCAGGAGAAAGCAATAGAGAGAGAGAGGGAGTAGGGAAGCTCTATGGGCCACTCAAGGGTTTAGAGTCTCACGATGGCGCAAAAGCACCGCTTGCTTTTCCTTTTCCACCCCCTCTCTCCCTGCTGCGGTGCATAAACATCTCAGTTTGAGTTGAGCGGCGCCCCCTCCTGGTCACCCTGCGCACTAACACCAATCATCCTCGTCCGTCTCGCTATATTGTTCGTGCAACCCCTTCCGGGGCCCACGGCCATGCGGTGGCCGTTGTGGGCCTGGGTGGGGGCCGCGCCGGTGCGGGGAGGGCGAGGAGGAACGGTAGCCATTCGGCATACGGCGCGGGTGCGAGGGAGGCCCGTGATGAGCAGTCCTTGGGGACCGGGGGTGCGGGTGAGGATGAGGGTGGGGGTTGCCCTGCGATAGACTCTGCTCGTAGGCAGGTGGCTCGTGGTGCCGCTCGTACTCATAGTCCCGATCGTAGAACGGTCCGTCGCCCTCCAGGCTGTCCGGCGGCGGGCCCCAGCGGCCGTGACGTGGGGACCTGGGTGACGCGTGCCTGGGGGAGCGTGGGGAGGCGTGCCGGGGCGAGCCGTGATGGGGCGAGGCGTGGCGGGAGGGTGGAAGGTGGTAGGGTGGTTCTTGACCTGGTGGAGAGAAGTGTCGCGGGGAAGGGGAGCGTAGTCGACCCTGGCCCGGGGAACCGTAGGGAGGCTTGCGGACGGCTGGGGAGTAGGTGACATGAGGGCGAGGTGTGGACGGGGTCTGGGGCAACTGCCGACGGCCACGCCGGGGGGTGCTGGTCCCCGACGTCGAGGGAACGGGGCTTCCGCTCACAGAACTACTGCCCTACATGAAAATTAAAACAAGGCAAATAAAAAAACACCACAAAATTAACGTCAAACAAAAGAGAGGAGCACACACCGGCAAGAGGAGGAGGAGGAAGAGGAGGAGGAGGAGGAGGAGGAGGAGGAGGAGAGAGACAAGGAAGAGGAAGTGAGAGAAAGAGAGAGAAAAAGGTGTGTGGAAACAACAACAACAACATCAATAAAACCAGAAATAAACAAACCGGCAATGAGGCAAAACAGCAGACACAGAGAAGCCACGAGTCACATCGAGAAAAATGGACAGAAACCACAGTGATAAAGGAAGATAAACAAAAGAATAACACAAGAAAGAGAAACTGATTTCAGTAAGCAGTCATGATAAGGTTACAGGTGAGCATATGCTGTCTGGTTACTGTCTTCCCACACGGACCAACACCTGCATGCTCCAGATACTCTATTTTTCATCCCTCAGGCTTCTCATGGTAGATTACTGTAAAGATCTAAATCACGAACTTATACACACGAATGTCTACGGGTGCTGTGTGAAGCGAATAAAGGAATGCTTCAAAACGATTACTCATCGGTATGACTTTAAAGGGGTCACATCATCAAATATCTAATTTTCCTTTACATTTTACCTTAATCAATGAATGAATTAATAGCACGGGTTTAAGAAATTAATCACGATTAAACAACCTACGATTAAAATTCGTAATAATTGTAAATATATTTTCACATTGCATCTCCAAATTATTGTGGAGTATTTAAAATATTTAATATTTTAAACATTTGTTAAATGGCATCTCATTACTAAGTACTATGAATAAAGGTCAGATATAAAAAAGTAATGTTATTTTTTCCCACTCCTGAAAAAAGAGTTTGACATGTTATATAAACATACTCTAGCTTTCAGAGTGCAAACCTCCTCCAGTCCAAAAAAGAATATTTACTGAATATAAACTGCAAAAACTCATTTCAAAATACATTAGCACATGGCTGTGTGTAGCTCTTCTTAGTCTTCTTAAGGATCCCAATATATGGAAGCTTGTTTCCGCCATGAAATTAAAAAAAAAGGTAAGGTTATCTTTCAATTCAGATTTTTTTTTTCTCGCAATTGCCAGATTATATCTCACAATTCTGACTTTTTTTCTCAGAATTATGAGATATAAACTCACAAATACAAGTTATAAAGTCAGAATTGTGTGATATAAAGTCAGAATTGTGAGTTATAAAGTCAAAACTGCGAGTTATAAAGTCAGAATTGTGAAATGTAAAGTTAGAATTGCGTGAAATAAAGTCAGAAATGCGAGTTATAAAGTCAGAATTGCGTGATGTAAAGTCAGAATTGCCAGTTACAAAGTCAGAATTGTGAGTTATAAATTCAGAATTGCATGATATAAAGTCAGAATTGTGTGATGTAATGTCAGAATTGCGTGTTGTAAAGTCAGAATTGTGTGATATAAAGTCAGAATTGTGAGTTATAAAGTCAGAATTGTTAGATATAATCTCACGATTGCGTGTTATAATGTCCAATTGTGAGGGGAAAAAGACTGAGGTTTTTTCTCAGAATTTCAAGTTTATATCTCACAATTCTGACTTTATAACTCGCAATTGCATGTTTAAATCTTGCAATTCTAAAAAAAAAAAGTTAGAATTGTGAGATAAAAAGTTGCAATTACCTATTTTTATTTTTTTATTTACAAGCTTCCATAACAATATAAGGAAACAGTGAAAGAAGATTTTTTTTCCATTTAGAGATTAACTCCAATCAACAGTTTGTGTGGCAAATTTCAACACAGATTGTTTTGTGAACCTGCTCCAATGTTCAAAGTGGCTGTTATTGAAGAACAGAGCAGTGCAAACTATATCGGACCTGACAGCAAACCTGCAACTCATAAGTGCTGTTGCTTAATTTCTAAAGAAAAAGACTCAATATAACATGACCCCTTTAAGCAGTACAGTGAAATAATTCAAAAATATTAAGTTTTGTGTGTAAATATACGCGTGGTATTTCAGCAAGTGTGTGTGCCCCACCTGTCTGTGCCCTCTCCCCTCACTCGGTGAGCGGGACCACTGGCGATCAGATCTGTCGTGAGGATGACGGTGGTAGTCGCGCTCATGACCGTACCGCTCCTTATCCACCGAGCTGTGGTGGTGATGATGATGATGGTGGTGGCGACGGTCTTTTGCTCGACCCCGTTCTCGTTCTCTCTCTTTAGGTGGGAGGTCACCTGACTGTGTAGTGGTGCTAAGATCTGTGCCCAGACCTGCAAAAGACAACATGAGATGAGATGGCACTTCAGACATTTAAGAACACAATCCCTTTAAATGGAAAAATAATATATCAGTGCTTTTGCACTCAATGACCTGTGTCTGCGTCTGTATAGCGAGCGAGGGAT
Source organism: Anabarilius grahami (assembly GCA_003731715.1). Classification (NCBI taxonomy): domain Eukaryota; kingdom Metazoa; phylum Chordata; class Actinopteri; order Cypriniformes; family Xenocyprididae; genus Anabarilius; species Anabarilius grahami. Next base: position 3,791,281 of record RJVU01075544.1, on the reverse strand, counting down.
CTCTCTGAGGTGCGGTGACTGCGGTCTCTCTCCCGGTCTCGATCACGCTCTCTCCTTCTCGGACCGTGTCGGTGACCCTCCTCTGACACCACCCTCTCCAGAGAGTAATCGTCCAATCGCACGCCACGACCAGAACGTCCGTGGACCAATGAGGATGTAGAACGGCGCATTGGACTTGTGTCGGTGATGGTCTACAGAGGAAGAAAAGAAAGATAGACAGAGAAAAGGAAGAAAAAGAGTGGGAAAGGACAGAAGTTTACATTGATGTGTGTTTTCATAGAGAAACTTGATTAAATGCAGTGTGCGTGAGTGGAAACATTTGAATGTAATCAGGTTAACACTCAGTACATTCCACACCCACAGAGAAAACCAAAGCACAGGTATATCTGTCATGCTCAACGAAGACAGAAAGAGTAATAGAGATCAACAGGAAAAGCGAAGGAGATCTAGAGAGAAATACAGAGAGCAATGGATATTCTGTGACTGATAGAGAGTAAAAGAGAACGATAAATAGGCAGACAGACAGACATAAAAACATACAGATATAAAGACTGACAGACAGATTTTTTTAGATAGATTTATAGATAGATAGATAGATCATGCCTTACATGCACTGCAGCTTTTCTAATACAAGCGGAACCATTAAATACTCAAAGTCTTTCTCCACCAAAGCTGAGCACACAGAAGAACCCAATCCAGCCAAATAAAGTTCAGCACATTCAACCATGCACCCTAAGGCATGATGGTCAACATGACAGTCGGTAGCATGTGTGGACGCACAAAGACATACTTGGGCACATAACGCTCCTCTGCGTCTAAACATGATCTGTAAACTGAAATAACCCCTCACACTCCTCTTTTCACTCACACACGTAATGTTTGATGCCATGCGCCTTATTGAGGCATGCTAAAAACATGACCATTATCGGCAGCAGTCTTCCGGTTTGAAATCCATGCGTCAAGAACTACGAGACAGCAAAAGCTCCCCATGTCCACCAGACCAGAAATACAGAGATAAGATACAGGCATACAGACAAACACTCGAGCACACACACACACACACACACACACACACATACAGGGATACAGGGCTGCATAAGTGGACAGGAAAAGGGTATAGAGAGTGAAAAATACAGCAACGAATAGAATATACAGAGGGAAAATAGGAAAAGAGGGTGAAAAGAAGGATGGCATGAAGTAAAGAGTTCAGTGTGACATCAAGACGTAAAGAGAGACGCAGACAACTAAAACAGACAAAATGAGAGAGGGAACGAGGGAAAGTATGGAGAAGATAGAGGCAGAAAGCCAGAGACGGTACATACACTGAGGTTACTTCCTCGCGGCCTGTGTCTCCGTCGCTGTTGAACAGCAGACAGACGGTGCGCAGAACAGGACACACGTATGAGACCACACGGACGATACACACAGAGCACAGCAGAGAAAGTGTGTGAGGAAAAAAGAGAGAGAGGGGAAGGAAAAGGAAGAACAGAGGAAATGGAACAAGGAAGGAAGAGGGCAAGAAAAAACCATGGGGTTATGGGTAAAATTTGAGACAAATTCAATGTGCATCATGACAAATTAGACGAGAAAGTTCACAGGAATGAGAAATTGTCAAAACATGAGGCAAGGGATTGATGGAGTTGATAAGAAATTAAAAAGACGAGTGTGCCGCAGGAAGTCCATGAAAAACAAAGTAAGTAATTAAAACCAAACACAGATATAAAGAGAGGAAATGGGAGAGAACAAGAACAAGTAAAACCAATAAAAAGAACAGGAAATATTAGAGGAAATTGTTGAAAATGGAAGTATGGAAAAGGGAAATATGAAACCAGGAGGCATTAGGGGTAAAAACAGAGGCAAATAAATTCAATAAAAGATTTAGACCAAAAAAACATCAAACAGAAAAGGAAATAAAAGAGGAAATGGATGAAAATGGAAGGAAGGAAAAGGGAAATAGGAAATCACAAGGCATTGTGGGTAAAAAAACAGAGAGAAAAAAACAAAACAAGGATTGAGGACAACAAGAACAAGTAAAACCAATAAAAAGAACAGGAAATATTAGAGGAAATGGTTAAAAATGGAAGTATGGAAAAGGGAAATATGAAACCATGAGGCATTATGGGTAAAAATAGAGGCAAATAAATTCAACAAAATGTTTTGGAGTGTGACAAAATGGTTTAAAGTGTCACAAAAAATGTATAAACAGAGTGATGTAGTGGGTAGGAAATGAAAAGATGAGTGTGCCGCAAAAGAATAAAGGAAACAGGAAGTCAAGAAAAAAAGGGGGAGAGACCAAAACATAGAGAGCAATAAAAAGCAAAATGCAGAAAGAAAGACAAAAAATTGGAGAGAACAAAAACAAAACAATCAAACAGAAAAGGGAACAATCAAAAGGAAATAAAAGAGGAAATGGATGAAAATGGAAGGAAGGAAAAGGGAAATAGGAAATCACAAGGTATTATGGGTAAAAATCAAAGAGAAAATGGAGAGATTAAAAGCAAAAGTGGAGAAGAGAGCAGAGAAAGAGAGAAATTGTGATCCCCATTTCAATTTAGATAGAGCAAAGGAACATACAGGCATTGACAGGAAGGGTTTGGGGGGTAGGGGGAAGAGGAAAAGGAAAAGGAAAGAGAAAAAAGACAAAAATTGAGCGAGTGTAGAGGAAGATAGGAAGCACACTAACACACTTACCGCAGCAGAACGCACACTCTGTGGGGCAGAGCAGTGTTAGACAAGAGTGAGTCACAAGAACAAGAACCACATCTACGTTACAGCTTTACACGACACGCACAAACACAGACTTTGGATCCTCACACTTCCTGGTGTGCACTGTAAGCACCACACTTCCAACACACAAGTGAACATATATAGATAGTTACTAGTTTGTGAGGTTTCTACGTTTAGCTCACCTTCACACACACACTTTGAAATACATGGGGACACACGGCTCCCACACACTTGGACAAAATGCTTAACCCAGACACATCTCCAGAGGATTGTCAACCAAGAAATCATGGGGGTTATGTAAGGGTGAGAAATGTTGTGTATATTTATGCATTTTAGCATAATAGTATTAAAAGTGTAACTGCTTCCATGTGATGTTTTGGGTGAATGTTTGCGGAATCATATGTTTTGAGCATGTTACTGCCTCCAGAGGTTGATTTGTGCTAGTTTTTCAAAAGGATCAGGTGAAACATATCCATCAGGTCAGGTTGTCACAGGAGATTAGCGTTGGGTATGCAATGCAGTACATATGTTGCATATGACATTTTTGTGCCTTTTTGCATCTAAGGGGCAGGGTTGCCAGGTTTTCACAACAAAACCTGCCTAATTGCTACTCAAAACTAGCCCAAAATCACGTTCCGGGGGTAAAATATGCATTTTTGATGGGGTAAAACACCACCAAACCGGCTGTAAAATCGCGTTCCGGGGGTAAAAGCTGCGTTTTTGATGGGGTAAAATGCCACCAAACTGGCGGTAAAATCAAGTCCGGCGGTAAAAGCTGCGTTTTTAATGGGGTAACACGCCACCAAACTGGCGGTAAAACAGCCCCAAACCGGCGGTAAAATCACGCTCCGGGGGTAAAATCTGCATTTTTGATGGGGTAAACCACCACCAAACCAGCGGTAAAATCGCATTCCGGGAATACATTTTTTTGTTTTTGATGGGATTATACGCCACCAAACCAGCGGTAAAACGGCACCAAACCGGCGGTAAAATCACATTCCGGGGGTAAAATCTGCATTTTTGATGGGGTAAAACGCCACCAAACAGGCGGTAAAATCAAGTCCGGGGGTAAAAGCTGCGTTTTTGATGGGGTAAAATGCCACCAAACAGGCGGTAAAATCGCATTCCGGGGGTAATTTTTTTTGTTTTTGATGGGGTAATACGCCACCAAACCGGTGGTAAAACGGCACCAAACCGGCGGTAAAATCACGTTCCGGGGGTAAAATCAGTATTTTTGATGGGGTAAAACACTACCAAACCGGTGGTAAAACGGCACCAAACTGACGGTAAAATCACGTTCTGGAAGTAAAATTTTTATTTTTGATGCGGTAAAACACCACCAAGCCGGCGGCAAAATCGCGTTCCGGGAGTAAAATCTGCATTTTTGATGGGGTTCCCCTGGTAAAATTTGCATTCCAGATGCTAAATATCATGTTATTTGGGGTCGCTTCAACCCGCGGACATGAAAGACAACCCGCGGCAACAGTGTTAAAGTAGCCCAATTCCGTGGGCCAAAACCGCGGACTTGGCAACATTGCTAGGGGTGTCTCTTAAATTCAGTCGATTGGCAGCTTCCATTTGTGAATTTTAAAATTCCATTTCCAATTTTAAAAGTTGTATTTAACCATTTTAAACATTAATTAAATCAAGATTTTTAAATATACTACTA
>RJVU01075544.1:3755629-3776950 GCA_003731715.1 Anabarilius grahami | reverse complement strand
TCTATTTATTTAAAACTGAAAAAATGTTTAGCAGCAAAAAATATTAAGCAGCACAACTGTTTTCAGCATTGATAAGAATGATTTCTGAAGGATCATGTGACACTTAAGACAGGAAATTCATATTTCAATATATTTTAAAATATATTAAAATAAAACAGCTATTTGAAATTGTAATAATATTTTACAATATTACTGTTTTTATTATATTTTGAATCAAATAAATGCAGCTTTGGTGCATATAAGAGAAAATCTTACCAATCTCACACTTTTGAACAGTAGTGTGTATATGACATTCACTATGTCGTGATTAGTGAATGACGTAAGAACAAATCATCACTTTTGTACACAGAATAAGCATGAATTGTATTGAAAAAAGACTACGCAGATATACATCATGGGATATTGATTACAGTCTCTACCTGCAAAACGACAGTGACAAATAATATTTTGTATGAAAAAACTGACAACACGGCTCTGATTTTATTCACCTCAAACTAAACACACCATCTTCTCTGACTAAGGTCCATAGCCTTTACATGATGAACATGTAATGACATGTAAAATGGCTGGATGTAACTGTCACATAAGGATGCATTCAGATTATTACTATTTGCATTATTAAGAAGCATGCTGACTAAAAGTGAAGAAATGAGAGAAAGAGAGAAGGAGACAGGAGGTGAAAGAGAAAGAGAGCAGGAGAAAGAAAGGAGAAAGAAAGGATGCAGAGATGTAGTGGATGAAAATGCAAATTGGAGGAATATGGGGAAAAAGAAAGATAGAGCAAGAGACAGTAAGAGAGAAAGAGAGAGGGGAACGGAAACAGGTCAGAACTGCATTGACAATCAAACGAAGGACAGGTGGGAAAGCTTATCTGTGATTCTAGTGGATTTGCTGAAAAAAATCAAAAGGATAAAGTGGGTCTAAAGACTCCTAAAAGCTAAGTGATCACACTAGCTGAACCTACGAAAGTGTCATCTGCCGAAATAATGGAAAATATACTCATCCACTGGAGGGAGAGACGCAGAGGACCAAAGGCACACGATCCTTCCCAGTCCTTCTGTACACGCACACAGTGAAACATGTATATATTTCTGTCTATATGCTTCATATTTGTATTTAAAGTTAAATCAGGCTCTATTTTTGTAATGAACATGGAAAACATCATGTGAAAATAATACAAGATTCCTTGTTTTCTAGTTAAAATCAACATGAAATGGCATTCAAAACCCATTTTCCTTCTGTAATGTGATATTCACGAGTGAAACTGGATATTAAAAAGTTGGAGGCGACTTGATTTTATTTGAGTTGTTGCAGAGGCGGAACTACTAATTATCGTTTGATGAAAAATTATGAAGAAAAACTTTTTTCTGTTCGGAATAATATTCCACCAATGAATAAGACCTGGTAAGTGTATTAAGAAACTAAATAGGGTCTATTTTGATTTCATGTTGATTTTAACAAATTTAATAAACTTATCATCTCTAACAACAAGACTGTGAAAATAAAAGTTAACAGTTGCTGTTTTGCAACAAAATCATTTGCATCTGCATGTGGGTGAGTGAGTATTTGAGTACGGTGCAGAAGGGCTGACAAGGTACCCTCCGTTCCCGCTCTCCAGTGGATGTGTGCGTACGTGTATGTGTGTCTCAGCTGTCTAACACTTTCACCGGTACCCCACAATATAAAAAGAAAGATACAGCAGCTCACCAACACCAACACTAACAGAAAAAAAACGGACAGCTTTGATTGGCTGTGGCGCACCCACGGCGGGCTGCTGCCGCTAACCTTGTAGGCGACCCGAGCTGGGCACCTCTTCCCCAGGCCTAGCGGAGGACACATGTGCCTGAGCATCTCATACATATCAGTGTAACTGATCCTGCCGCTGTAAGGGGGAGTGGGGTGGGAGGGGAGGGGTGAGACCCCCAAAAATGAAACGGGGGAAAAATAGGAGGACGACGAAGGACGAATAAAACAAATGGACAAGAAGAGAAACAATGGAGGGGGACAAACCGGAGGATGGTGGGATTTAAACCAAAAAAGGAGAAAGGAGGAGGAAATAAGAACGGCAAGAAAGAAAAACAAAGACACATAGGTTATTGTTTTGGTCTGGGCGAGGGGCGGGGTTTTGAGAGCGTGAGAGCTCTTGATTGGCTGGAGGTTAAACAGGAGGAGGGGAAGCTGGTTTTTAGTCCTAGTAAAAACACTGTTCTATGCGATCGTGGGACGGTCCCATAGAACTGCAGTGGGGCTTCAAACAGGCAAAGAAAAGCTCCGCTGCTTGGTGGTGAACTATGGCAGTCACGTCAATGCAGTCCTCTGATCCCCAACCCTCACTTCGTCCCCAAACAAGAACAATGCACACTGTTACACCCAGTTTGCCAAGGCATGGTTCAACAGCAAGCAGAAAGAAAAGAAATAACAAAATGACTGATTCGTTCATTCGTGTGTTTTTTATTTCAGTTTTTTTTTTTTTTTTTTGGCTGTTAAGAGTGATTCATTCCACAGAGAGATTCATACAGACTTGGCTGTCGATGGCAGTGCACGTCATGCTTCTAAAAAGGTGTCTGCATTGTCCTGCACATTCTCATTTGTCATATCAGAATGCATATAGAGATGGCGAAGAAAATAACAAAAATGAATTTCAAGAAAAGAAGAAAAACTGTGGAGAAGAGTAAAAAAAACATAAAAAAAGAAGAAAACATAAAAAAAGAAAAGCAACATTCATTCCAGTCTTCAATGCGAGCAGGTGCTTAAGTTTTTTGTTTAGTAGGTTCCAAACCTTGCAGGCCACCCTATGAGGACATTTCTTGCCTAAGCCCAGCGGGGGGTCGATAACCCGCAATAAACTGTACATATCCTTATAATGAATGCGCCCGCTGCAAGAAGAATACAGGGAGGTTAGAGAGGGGGCACACACAGGAAGAGAGAGAAAAAAGAGAGCCAGAGAGCCAAAGAGGAGTTGGAGAAGAAGAAGAAAAAAATTGTGAAACAAGAAGAGGAGCACAAAGAACAAGAGAATAAAAGCACATATATCCATTGACAAATCACAGACCAAACCCAGTGAAGTTGTTCCACTGCCTCAAACCAATAGAAAACCAGATCATTCGAAGGACAGCCCAACCGATTTTAAGCGATATATAAATATATATCAAACCAAATGAAATAAATATAAAAATATTATAAACTAAACAAATAAAAAGCATGGAGTCATGCTATAGCCATTATAAATAAATGCCCATTTAACTCTAACGACATTTAGTTTACTTTAATTATACAAACCTGGAAATGTGAAAAGGGGCCATTGTCTTGGATAAATTTAAACATGCATGTGAGGGTTACTGTAGCCGAGATTTCAATGCATATCAAAATCCAGTGCAATAACCCCCAGCTATGCATGTGAGTGAAATCACCAGATCAAATTTTGAGAAAACAACAACAACAAAAAATTGGTAAAGCTGTTCTTGAATGATCTTTAGTGCTGTTCTGAATCCTCCCCCCATCACGGTGCAGAGTAAACGAATCCACAGATATGACCGTGCACATGAGAGGCTCTCTCATCTTGGCGAGTCCAATGACTTAATTGAACTGCATACAGTGACAGCTACGTGGGCTTTACCAGGCAAAATACATGAGGTGTATTTTGTGAACGTTTGTATGCAGTGGCAAGTACAGAAATAAGCTGCGACAGCTTGTCTGTGAAGATGTTTGCCATGCACACCTGAGCCATAAAGATGGGAGAATTAAGTCATTGTGAAGTCAGAATCTGCCATGCACAGGGTCTCACGTTCAACTCTCTCTTGCTTATATATATTTTTTTTTAAATTACTTTCTCGGATTCTTGCTGTAGTTCTTCTACACATATACATTTTTCTTCTTGAGCAGATTTTTCTTTGAATCAATTATTACAATCTACACTTTGTTGCACTCTGAAATGTTTCTTAAATGTTAGCATATATAAAAAAGTGATTTTTACAATTGCATTTAAAATGATACTGTAGTAAAAATGCAGCTTTCTTTCTGAATACTGAAAGCATTTGTTCAAATCAGAATTGTGCAAAATACGTAATTGAAGAATTGGTTCCCTTTCAGTTTATGAATTTTTGAATTTGAATTGAGCGCATTCTTAACTACACAAAGCTGAATTGGAATTTGAATTGGAATGACAGGAAGAGAATCCATCCATCTATCCATCCATCCATCCATCCATCCATCCATCCATCCTCTTTATCTATAAGGCCTATAAACCTTCAAACTTGAAGGCTTTAAAAAAATAAAAAAAAATACAACAACATCAAAACTTTCAAATAGGGCTTTCTGAATCCGGCATTCAATGTTGTCTTGGTTTTCTAGTTAAAAATTAGTTGAATTATGAATTTCTTTTCATTTTGAGTCATTTCAGTTTTACTACTTTACATTCAAATTCAAATTGCAATTCTTCATCTTGTTTGTTACCTGAACTCAAATTCAATGAAAATTCAGTAATTGATCTGGAATTAAAAGAAAAATTAACTTGAATGGCACAGTCCTGGTTCAAACCTTAAACCAGGCATTTTCAAACTCAGTTCTGAAGGGCCACTGTCCTGCAGACTTTAGCTCCAACCCCAATTAAACACACCTGAACCAGCTAATTAAGGTCTAATTAGGCATACTAGAAACTTCCAGGCAGGTGTGTTGAGACAAGTTGGAGCTTAACTCTGCAGGACAGTGGCCCTCCAGGACCAAGTTTGGAGAACCCTGCCTTAAACCTTCATTTGCTGAATCATCTTTGTATGGTGTATTATCAACAGGGTTAACAGGGTCTCTTAGAGCTTGGATAAGGAATCCCTACATTCAGACCATTGCCCATGAGCTCCTGCAGAACAGCACTTGTGGATGAGGCAAGCACTGGGATGGGGAGAAGTGGGAGACACTACTGACTGGGCAGACAGAGTTTGTGGAGTTGGTACAATCGGGCTCCTCTACAAATGTGACATGAAATTAGACTGCAGTGATCATTTTCACATCAGCCCTAGGATGGGATAAGAGGGGTATAAAGACAAACATCGGGCATTTTGAGAGTTTGAGATCCACTATCTGTGACAGGGCCTTATCTTGAGTGACCATGGACAGTGTTGTGGGATGTTCTGGGGATGTTTTCAGTAACAAAAGACGTAAGAGCTATGGAGAAGAATGGTTAGTTTTTAAGTTAGTTTATGTGCACATAAATGTCTGTGATAAAAGTATCTTTAGAATGTTACAGTGTTTCACTTTAAAAATTGTTGTTATTAGGTGTTGCAATTGATTTTAGGATTTACATTATACAGTTTAAAGAAACAAATTGATGGTTGCATGTGTGTCTAAAAGAAAATGAGTATCTTTAAAATGTGTTTTTGTTACGCAAATGTGTTTGAGAGAAAAAGCTGTGCCTGCAACTCACCAGGCTGCTGGGTCGTACTCTGCCCATATCCTGACATACTCATCTAAATGATGTGGACCCAGGATGGAGGAGTCCCTGGTCAAGTACTCAAAATTATCCATGATGACAGCAACAAAGAGATTCAGCATCTAAACACATAAAAAGAGAGGCCAAAAAAATTGATGCAAAAAATAAGAAACAGATGCATGCAGAAAAAGGGATATGTTAAAAAGTGGGATTAAGGTAAAGAAACAAGTGGAGGTTTTTCTCACCAGGAAAGAACAGAGGAAAATGAAAGAAACAAAGTAGGCATAGGCAAAGTTGCTGCCGCACTCTGGTCCCTCGTTCCCAGATTCTTCATCGCAATCCTTGCCTCCGAGACATGCCAGCATGATCTCATGCCATGCCTCGCCAGTGGCACTCCTGTTACCAAAACACACACATATATGATATTAAAAATAGTTGTCGTTAACTGAAAAAAAAAAAAGCTGAAATAAAATACTATTATTAGGAAAACTTATACTTAGAAAACCTTTTGAAAACTTCAAATTACAAAACTTAAAATAAAAATTAACTAAAGCTAAACAGAAATATACAAAAAGTAAAATGACAAAAGCAGATAACAAAATTACTAAAACCTAAGTTAAAAATGTAGGTTTGAAGGTTTTGGTTTCTTGTTCCGAATAACAAAATAGAAAGGTTTAATTCAAAGTTCTAAAAGTACTAAAATAAAAATGAATGAGAGCTAAATAGAAATATGAAGAAAAAAAAATGACAAAAGCACCNAAAGAAAAACACTATAACATAAGCTAAACTTAAAATGAAAAAAAAAAAAAAAACTTAAAATAAGCTAATTCAAAATATGAATAAATACTATAATAGTATTACTAAAATAACACAGGTAAAGACAAAGGATGGACCTGAAGAGGAGCATTAGGGCCATGATGAAGGTTCTGAAGTTGTTGTGATCGTTGACTGCAGTCTCATCATCCAGCTTCAAGTTCCCAAACAACTAAAGCATCACAGATCAAATATAAAACTTCTGCACATATCACAAAGTTCACAGATGTGATATTCCAGAAACCTTATGCCACTTATCAATGTGTTAATGGAATATTTATTTTGTCTTTAGTTCTTTAAAAACCCAAAGTGATGTTAAAGCTCATTTTAAACAGAACATCTGTTACCTGCATGCCAATGATGGCATAGATGAAGAACAGAATTGCAATGAGCAGGCACACATATGGCAGAGCCTGTAAAAAGACAGAAACAGCATGAAAGGAGGAAGAAATTAGACACTTATAAATGTGCACACTGTAAAATAGGTTGAGTGCATTTGTCACTATGCTTTTATATAAAATGTTACAACAAGACAATAAGAATTCAAAAAGAAGTATTACATCTCTATAATCAATACAAGGCATCTCTACAGTACTGCATGCAATTTTTTTTTAATGTTCAATTCATTAAATAAGCTCAATTTCTAAAATGTTCAGATGCCAAACAATTAATTAAGTTATCTAAACTAATTTCAAAGAACCAATTCACTCTTTAAGTCCCTTTAAGGCAGGTCAGTTGGTTATGCCTCCATGCAGCTTTTTTCTATGTAGGTAATATGCATAGAAATACTTCTCAAGCTTTTTTAACTGAAAGGTGGGACTTCAGAGTGAATGAAATTTTGCATTATAATCGGTGTAAAGATTTTAAATTGGTGAAAAAATGTTTTCATGTATCTTAAAGGGTTAGTTCACCCACAAATTAAAAACCCTTATGTCGTTCCACACCCGTAAGACCTTCGTTCATCTTCAGAACACAAATTAAGATATTTTTGATAAAATCCGATGGCTCGGTGTGGCCTCCATTGACAGCAAGAAAATTAACACTTTCAAATGCCCAGAAAGGTACTGAAGACATATTTAAAACAGTTCATGTAACTATAGTGGTTCAACCTTAATGTTATGGAGCGATGAGAATACTTTTTGTGCACCAAAAAAACGAAATAACGACTTTATTCAACAACATCTAGTGATGGGTGATTTCAAAACACTGCTTCATGAAGCTTTGAAGCTTTACGAATCTTTTGTTTCGAATCAGTGGTTCGGAGCGTGTTTTAAACTGCCAAAGTCACGTGAACCATTGAAATTTCAAAAGGTTTCGAAACACTTATGATGTAACAAAGCCTCGTTTACTGAAATCGTTTACTGTGACTTTGGCAGTTTGATACACGCTCCGAACCACTGATACGAAACAAAAGATTTGTAAAGCTTCAAAGCTTCATGAAGCAGTGTTTTGAAATCGCCCATCACTTATAAGGTTGTTATTTTGTTTTTTGCTGAACAAAAAGTATTTTCGTCACTTCATAACATTAAGGTTGAACCACTGTAGTCATATGAACTGTTTTAAATATGTCTTTAGTACCTTTCTGGGCATTTGAAAGTGTTAATTATCTTACTGTCAATAGAGGCCTCACTGAGCCATTGGATTTTATCAAAAATATATTAATTTTGTTCCGAAGATGAACGACATGAGGATGAGTAATTAATGACAGAATTTTCATTTGTGGGTGAACTAACCCTTTAAGTCTTGTTCCTAAGTCACATTGGATTTGTGGATTTTGGCATGTGAATTAGTGTAGATTTTTTCATACCTTAAATGACTGAACGAAGGTCCAAAGCAGAATGCGAATTGTCTCGCCCTGCCTCAAGAGCTTAATGAGACGTGCTGCTCGGAAGAGTCTCAGAAAACTCAGGTTAATGAAGCTATCCTGGGGACATTAGATTGAGATGTATGTAGAAACAGAGGAGAAGGTTCCAGGAGAAATGGGAGAATGTAAAAGAGACAGATAGAAGATATAGTAGAGAGATGTGAGGTAAAGTGAAGAAAAAAAAAATCACAATCAGTTTACTTGATAACAAATAATTTTTGTTATTAAAATAAAAAAAATATATTTAAAAGGAGATAGTGGGTTAAAATAATACATAAATTATACAAATATTCTGTATATAAATATACAAAAAGTAATGTATAAAATAAACTTAATGGGATTGAAAAAAAAAATCACTAATAATGATCAAATTAATTCAGGAGGGGCTAAAAAAAAAAATACAATCACTAAACTGTAACAGTCATCATCCAATCATATATTAAAGCATAAACTTTTTTTAATCAAATGCACTGATCTGTTGAGACAGGCAAGCCACAGTATGGAAGCAGCCCGATGCACTGTAATTAGGCCTTAGCAAATACAGGCATAAGGAATAGAATACCAACAACACTAGCCAATGGGGATTGGCTGCGTTGGTCATGTAATTCTCAATGGTCCAATCCACACACAGTTCATGCCAACTGTCTTTTCTTGGCATTTTAGAAGTACTTAAAGGTGCTTTATGTAAGAATGACAGCTAGTGGTTGAAATGGGTACTGCAGTCCAAATTCAAAATATTGTTTGCCTCGCCCCCTCCTCCTCAGACTTGACGCTCACGCGGGTTGCTAGTTTGAAGACACGCAACAGGAGCAAGTTCAATTGACATTGGAAGGCGAGGAGACTTACACACTGTAAGATAACTAGTTGATGTATTGATTTATGATGAGTTGATATCGTGTTTTAATATGCTCCCGTTCATAGAGATTTTTAGATGGATGCTGAAGCTTTTTTTTAGGTCGGGTTCAATCTGCGATCTCTGACCCAGTTTGTTCACTGGCTTCCATGGCTGCAATTCGCTGCATATGTTTTCCGCCGACTGGTAACCCGGGGTGGTGAAATACTATTGGGCAAATTGGCAACGTACGGTCTTGCACAGACGGAAACAAAAACAGAAATTCTGACACGGAACGCACATTTCAAAGTAAAATAACTGGCTGTAGCAATGGTTTTCAGAGAAACGAGTATGTGAACTCAGCATGTTTAATAAATATCTTCAAACATATTATGGTATTTTTATGCTTTAGTGCAGTAAAAAACTTACATAGAGCACCTTTAAAATGTAAAAATTTCAGTGTGGTATTTTAAATACATTTAACAAGTTGCGTTTAGACTTGGTACAATAAATAATCTCTTTAAAAGAGTCTCAACTGTGTGGACAGGTTATTGAGGATCACTCCCCCATTCCAGCATACACATATTTCAATGAGTGAGATGCAGAAGAGGAACTACAGTAGTGCAGAACAGGCGGACAATTCGAGGAATTTCGAGGGAAGACATAATGTAATGAAAGAAAAGTCATCATGCAGCTTTTGCTAAAGTGCATGGCATTCAGTGATGGTATGGCAATGACTGTGGCTATCTGTAAAGGCATTTTTATGAGCAAAAACAAAAACTAGTGCTCTTATTGGGTAACCAGGTAGATTAGAACTACAAGTCAATAAGAGCAAGAGCAAAACCTCTTATAAATACATTTAGGCTAGATAAATCAACTTAAAAAATCTCTATGTTAATGTCAGTAAAGTTGCTTTAATTTACTAGATACTGGCACATATATGGTTTAATATACACTACCGTTCAAAAGTTTGGGATCGGTACGATTTTTAATGTTTGTAAAAGAAGTTTCGTCTGCTAACCAACACTGCATTTATTTAATTTAAAATACAGTAAAAACAGGAATATTGTGAAATATTATTACAATTTAAAATAACTTTTCTATTTGAAAATATTTAAAAATATAATTTATTCTTGTGTTGGCAAAGCTGAATTTTCAGCATCATTACTCCAGTCTTCAGTGTCACGTGATCCTTCAGAAATCATTCTAATATGCTGATTTGCTCCTCAAGAAACATTTATTGTGTACAATTGTACAAAATATTTGAGTACAATATTTTTTTTTCAGGATTCTTTGATGAATAGAAAGTTCAAAAGAACAGCATTTATTTGAAATATAATCTTTTGTAACATTATAAATGTCTTTACTGTCACTTTTGAATGATTTAATGCATCCCTGTTGAATTAAAGTATTCATTTCTTTAATTTCTTTTCAAAAAAATTAAAATAAAAATTCTTCCTGTCCCCAAACTTTTGAACGGTAGTGTATAATGTTACAAAAGCTTTGTATTTCAGATAAATGCTGTTCTTTTGAACTTTTTATTAATCAAGGAATCCTGAAAAAAAACTGTTTTCAGCATTGATAATAATCAGAAATGTTTCTTGAGCATCAAATCAGCATATTAGAATGATTTCTGAAGAATCGTGTGACATTGAAGACTGGAGTAATGATGCTGAAAATTCAACTTTACCATCACAGGAATAAATTACTTTGTAAAATATATTCAAATAGAAAACAGTTATTTTAAATTGTAATAATATTTCAAAATATTCCTGTTTTTACTGTATTTTTAATTAAATAAATGCAGTCTTGGTTAGCAGACGAAACTTTTTTTAAAAACATTAAAAATCGTACCGATCCCAAACGGTAGTTGAACGGTAGTGTACATATATGTATTTTTTTTTTATCAGGGTGGACAGTATGACCAAACACTTTTATGAGTAATTTTACATCATTATTGTAATACTACATATAATCACAATATAGTTATTTAGCTGTGTAGAAAAATTTATCACTGTATAAATAGTAAACTATCACATTTTAACCATCATACCACCCAGTCCTATCCTTTTGTATGAGCTTTTTTGATTGCTAATAGAGTATATAAGCATTAATATGATCAGCTGTCCAGCTGTCAAGCATCTTTAGGGTTGGGGGGGTCATCATACTGGAAGCACATGCTTTGAGGAAGGAAGGGAAGGAAGAGCGAGGCATTTTGGGTAATGGATGCAATAGAAGCTGAGAGAAAATTACAAACCAACCGAATTCTATGTGTTGTTGCAGTAGATGGATGCATACGTGTACAGTGAGTGTGTGAGGGGTTTGGATGGGTACATATGAGATGGAAGATATGAGAGTTTCATAGTGCATTTTTTGTTTGTTTTGGATTGGATGGGTTTATCGCCAACAAATCAGAGGAACAAAGAAAGCATGTAAAAAGATAAAACAGGAATAAGTCGTTATGGATACAGTCAACAGGCTGATTAATCAAACACAGATAAGGTGGGCATTGATTCACTATGAAGGCTGTTCCAGTGGCCGTACTGGATTTTACTGATTTGACCAGACTGTAAAATGCAATGATTATTATGACCTAAAATGCATTTTTTAAAAAGCTATAAAGATGTTATAAAGATGCTAAAAAAAAAAGCTATAAAAATGCTATAAAGATGTTCTGGACAGTGTTGTTCTTGTTAATTAAAATTAAAATTATTTTATTAATTAATTTTTGGTAACTGAAATAAAGTTAAAATTAAATAAAATATTTAATTAAATTATAAAATTTCTAAAATGAAAAGTAAAATTTTTTTTTTATAAATGTTGTCTTGGCAGCTATCTGAAATAAGTTTCAGTTAAAGTACTAACATTACTAAAACTAAAACTGAAATAAAAAATACCGTTAACTAGAAACATTACAATATAAAAATTAATTTTTAAATATAAAAATGACTAAACTGAAAATATATTTAAAAAAATGTAATTCAAAATATGTATAAATACTGTAAAAGTATATAAATAATACTGAAATAACACTGCTCAGGGGAAAGTTGGAATAAGAATCCACATTGTGTAATGTGTGGCCACTGGGAGAGTCCATAAACTTCAGTGTAACACATCAGAGTAAAGTGTCTGTCTTGTTTTTATAGACAGAGCACCCAAAAAGCACAGAGAGGAAACAACACCAGCACAAATACACACTCAAACACTGACATTCACACACAAAACCCAGTACAAATACACACAACACTTAGCAATAGCACGAACACATGGTGTGGAAGACTGAACGGGTAAATATTCAAGTAGACAAAAGTTTTAACATTTTGCTGACAAGTCATTTTGAAGTGTTGCATTTAAACCTTCCTCATTAAACAATATGAAAAAGTGTGTAATAGGTTGATGTGCCTAACACATGCTATATATTCAGTACTTAAATTTTCATGTGTGTGGGAATGCAACTTTTTACAGTCACAAGAAAGGGAAGTGATTGTAAGAGATGCATTTACTGGGATTTAAATTAGTATTTATGTACAAGTGGATATATTCACATCTGTCCATTCAATTCCAACATGAATCAAGATGCAATCTTGAGTCTAAAAGTGCACTTACCCCTAGCTCTGTCACTAAAATATCTGTGATGCTGCCGATAACGGACACAAAATCAAAAATATTCCAAGCGTCTCTGAAATAATTCTGCAGAGAAACAAAAGGAGAGCATGTGTTAACCAATCATGTCAGAGTTCTCGGGGAGCGTGGACCCGTATTACCCAATCCTGCAATGACAAGACTATTAAAGAAGTGCAGCCAATCAAATGCCTGTCACCATGGAGACAGGCAGACAAGTGCATTAGATGTTTTTTTTATTTCAAACACATTTTTCGAAAGGGGTTAGGGGAAGAAAACATGTTTCACAAATATCTCAGGTCTAAATAAGTAACAGGATGTATGAATTAATAATGGGTGATATCTTTAGATTGTGCGATGAGTAATGCTAGGAAGAACAGGATGTATGAATGCGATCAGCGCGACTTACTTGGACACCAAAGGCAATAATTTTCAGAACACACTCCATGAAGAAAAGTGTCGTGAACACGATATTCAGGTTCTTCAGGACTTTATCATATGCGTCGGAAGCCCCGTGGTACTGGAAAGATACAGTAAATAACATTTAGACCCTGATGGATGCACAGACATTATTGATGCTAGGGGAGGAAGAAGAAGCTCGTACCTTCATCATAAGGACGACTGTGTTGAGCGCAATGAGAGCCATGATACTGTACTCAAACGGAGGCGACACCACAAACTGCCACATTCGGTACTGAAAGCTTTGCTTGTTCTGAGGCATGTGGCGCGTTAGAGGTTTGGCATTTATAGCAAAATCAATACAGGCTCTCTAGAAGACACAGAAGAACAGAAAACAGTGAAAGAAGCATCTGACATATCACGTTGCATGTTTGTTGCAGTTGAAAGACAAGTGAAAAGTAACACTGTGCAGCAGTAAAAACCGACTAATGCTCATAGCTGATTTTTTTTTTTACATTAGCATGTGGTTAAGTATAGAAAATGTGTGCATACAAATGTGATCAGCTCAATTAAAATAAGTTGCTTATGAAACACTTTTAAAGTATTATATACATGAATAGGAAAACTCAAATATATAGGATGTTGCCTCAAATTTTGGTCAAAATTAGTTATGTTAGCTTGGTTTACTTGTGTGAATAAAGTAGCAAGTACCTCATTCTTTTCGAGGCTGTAGTCCTCCATCATCTTGTCTCCTTGCTCCTGGAAAGTGATGATGATGAGAGCTACAAAGATGTTTACGAAGAAGAAGGGGAAGACAACGAAGTACACCACGTAAAAGATGGACATTTCCATCCGGTACCCCGGGCTCGGGCCCTGGTCCTCATAAGTGCTGTCCACTGAATGTTTCAACACCCTGAACGAGAAAGGAAAGGAAGAGGCGATTACACAAAAGGAGAGATAATAAGCCACCAGAGATGACACACAAGTGCTTGTTTGTGAGTGAATGTCGACTCACTGCGGCCATCCCTCTCCAGTGGACACAGTAAATAGAGTTAGCAGGGCCCAAAGCACGTTGTCGTAGTGGAAATCGTACTTCTTCCACTCCCGCTTCTGCGATTTGACCTCGTTATTACGCTCATACACCAAATACTCGCCCCTGAAACACAAGTACACATGAATAATTCAGCAAACTGGCTTTTTTTCATAATGATGGGTGAGTATAGAGGCCCGTTCACACCAAGGACGATAACTATAACGGTACTATAAAGGTAACGGCACAGAGGGAGAATATTGTTGGAACCACTTTCAGAATGATTTTTTCCAGTTGATGAATGATAAAAACATTGACGCCAATCAGAATCCACCCAACTTTGAAGAGCTCAAACATTTATAGTGGCAGATGACAGCACATGCTTATAATAAACAGACTGTTATCATGCGTTAGTGTGGATGCTAATATAGTTATAGATAAAGTTATCGTTCTTGGTGTGAACGGGCCTTAAGTGTATTATTGTGGATCATGTCACCAAAGTCAAGTCACTTTTGGAAAACTGTTGCATGCGAAATTGTGATGTTTGACCAAAATCATCTTTAATTGCAGGTCATCTCTCCTTACCTGCAATCACGGGCGAACTCTTTGGACTCGTCGGTGCAGTAGAAGAATCGTCCCTTAAAGAGCTGCACGGCCACCACAGCAAAGATGAACATGAACAGCATGTAGACAATGAGGATGTTCAAAACGTTCTTCAGAGAGTTTACTACACAGTCAAACACCGCCTGGGAGAAAGAGACAAATAAAATTAGTTTAGTGCACTAATTTAGCTAACAAAACATGGGGAAAAAAAGGTGTACGTGTGCAGCTTTGACAGTACTTTTAGTTTGGGAAGACGTTTGATGGTCTTGAGTGGACGTAGCACCCTTAGGACCCTCAGAGACTTGATGACACTGATGTCTTTCCCCTTACTGCTCCCCCTGTGGAGTGGAGGCAAACAACAGGACATCAACATGCTGTATGATGAGAATGAGTGATAAGGACATTTTGAAAGACCTTCTACATCTATCTCCATCACATTTCACTTCTAGACCATTCTTTGCTCCATTTTGCTCGTAATGTAGAAGATAGTTTCAATATCAACATGCAACAGTTAATACTGAAGTTTATATCATGTTGTAGACTAATTTGTTGTGGAATTCTTTTTATCAAAAATCTTTTTTTTTCTTCAAGCAAGTTTTCACAGGCCTTCAGATTCACAACCAACAATGGTTTTCGGTCTTCTTGTTGCCTTCTCTGGACATTCCAAAAGCATAACACATTCAAGTAAGTATCAAAACTCTCAGGCATTTTCTGGTGCAATGCCCAGCCAAACCTCTTTCTTTCTTTTTTTTTGGTTTTTAGCTGTGTTAGAGAAGACAAGGGAATGGAGGTCTGGGATATGGAGGCTGTTTGTGTTAATTGTAGGTAACATGACAAGACTGAGGGTTCACTGAGATGCAGAACGCTAGCGGACTTGAGTCCAACTGTATCTTGTCCCTAGAAGAACTTGAGGAAGCTCAAACCAGGAGACAAAGACAAGTTACAAGGACATTTCATTGCATTCAAACCGATAAGGAAACAAAAGGAAAAACTGTCAATAAACTTCCTGCCACCAAAGCACATTTGGATTTTTACAAAAAAAATGTCAAGAAATGCTGGCCATTTTGAAGGATTTTTGACCAGGAAACTCAAATAGTGCTATAACGGCTTAAGTCTGTCTGCACTGGAAAGTTTCAAAGTTGATTATTCTAAAATATTCACGAATATGGATCAATTAGCTGTAAGATCAAGGTTAAAAAATAAATAAAATAATGCTTTTTGCGAACAGAAATCAGGGGGAATAAAATTGACTGCATGGGTTACTATACAGGTCCTTCTCAAAAAATTAGCATATTGTGATAAAGTTNTGCTAACAGAAATCAGGGGGAATAAAATTGAATGCATGTGTTACTATATATATAAATATATATATAATATTAAATACATTACAAAAATAATTTTTTTCTTGTTTGTTTTTATTTATGAATGCTTGATAAATAAATAAAAACAAACAAAAAAATAAATATAAAAAATAAAAGAGTGATGGTTTAATGATTAAGTTATTTAAATATATAACTAAAAATATTCATAGCAAAAAAAATAACATTTAATATTTGTGAATGTTATTTTATTTTAGACAGATGGTGAAAAAGTGGCTGCAGTAGAAAAAGTGTCCGTTAACTGAATCCACTATCTGCGCTTCTAGAGTAGACTAGTCTAGTTAATGATAATATTAGTGATCTTGCACCCAGTGTAGACAGTGTTAGCCATCAAGCGTGAATCCTTATTGAGCCAGGCTCAGTCTTATAAATGTGGCAGAGGTATTTTTTAAGTATTTACACAGGTCCCAAACACAAACAGAGGTGAACTCTTCAATCAAGCGGCCAAGACAGCTGTCTTTAACTATGAACTTCCAGGCAAGTCCCAGCTAAAGACCGGCCAGCTCATGGCAGATTGATTGAGTCAGAGCGTTGGAAAAGGTCCAGGTTACCGATAATCAATTACTCGCTCCTGACTGTGCTCAGACAAAGGTGTGCAGTACCATAAGCATTGTTCAAAAGTGCTTCTGTAACTTTGTTTTTCAGACATTTAGATCCAAAGTTGGACCTGTTATAAGCAATGTAAGTCAAGGCAGAATAAAACAAGCAGTGGAATGGAGAGAACCAGAGTGGATGAGCAAAGAGGAAGGGAGGAGGAGGGATGGTCGGGAAGGGAAAAAGAAAGAAAGAGAGAGAAGCCATCGCGTGAGCTGGACGGTAGCCGTGCGACAATAAGGAGGGGAGACTTTACCGAGAGAGGCTCCTGTTGATCACCAAGGCGTAGACATAAGAGAGGGTCAGAGACAGACAGCGGAAGAGAGAAAGATACAGAAAAGAGAGGAATACACACACAGAAAAAGAGAAAGAGAGACAGAAAAAGAAACAAGATACTGGGAGTGGTTTGGCAGAGGAACAACATCAATATGAGAGACAGACAGACAGAGAAAAAGGACCAAAAAAAACCTCCAGCGAATGATTAAAAGAGTTGAAAGCCCCTGTGTTCAAACTACAGACCAAGTCAAACAAAATTAAAGATGCACCAAGCAATATTTTACACCTTTTTACACATAGGTTAATTAAAATTATTGCAAAATTGATAAATACATCTGCTTTTGTGTGATGTAACATCCCCTCCAATCGTTGTCTGTATTGAAACTCCGCTTAGTGTGTCTTTAAGTAATGTATTCCCAAAAAATTCTATAGACATATAATTGACCCTTTGCCAAGCGCTGCCTACATTTATCCGCTCACACAAGCTTTACACATGGTCCCATAGGAGTGAACCGGAGATTTTCATGAAATTCATCTATATATGTTTATTTGCATATTTGTTTAATGTCTGTAAAATGTTGTGTAAAACTATCACAGTCAGCAACAGTTGCTAAGACGGGTTTTGCCAGTAATGTTAGAGGCAGGGATTAGCTAAGGGTCAATCAGTCTTAAAATCCAGACAAAATCCTTAAAACATTTGAAAGCTGTTGAGAGATCTGATAAGCGTAAGTAGTGTACAGTTCTAAGATAAGATCATATCTGTTCATTTCACAAACAAGCTTATTATCTGAGAAAAGATCAGCATTTACCACTGTATTGTTATATAGTGAGTACTGGAAGGTCTGATTTATATCCTCTAGAAAGTCTATTTGTTGCATACTTACACTTATTTTTTTGTCAGGATTATATAGTATTATCAAAATATTATAATAAAATCAAAATGTACTGATCTGTTGATTAAATGTAGCTGCTTTATTAGTAATTAACTCATGCTCGCAATTGCCACACACACCTGAGTCTGCTGCTCTTTGCTGTATTGACTCTGGCTGAATCATTCTCATACACTAACCCCTGCCAGGTATTTGGCAGGTCTTTACTCTGGGCCTGTCCCCAATCAATAACTGAGGATTCAAACTTGTCACACTTATAGATTAGGACAACCCACTGCAGTAGAAGAGAATCCTCCCTCTGTCATGCCAACTCTGAGAGCAGGGGGAGATTCTCACCACCTTAGCTCTGAATCAGCACACTGTATCAGACACTTGAGCCAGAATGGAGGTGGAATCCATAACTGACTGCAGTAGAGCCAAAATGGCCGCCACACTGCAGTCACCTCAAGGTGGCAGTGTGGGACGGTATTTGTTTGAGTAACTTTCAAGCAGCACATACAGTCCACAACCCCACGCATACCACCTTTAACAACCCAAACCTACAGCATCTATTTGTTTACATGCTTTGCAGGTATTTGTAATAACTTCATTCTTTATTCTAAGAATGAAGATGCCAAAAGCATAATCATTTGTTGAGTCATTTGATTCTTATTGTGAGACTATAACACATGGGCAAGCCTTTCCTCCACCAAAACAAGGTACTCTGGGTAATTGGAGATGTCATATGACCATGCCTATACCCAGAATGCATCCATTTAGAAAGCATTAGGCAGTGGAGAGAACAAGACTTAGTTCACAATAGTTCATTCAAAAATAACATTTTGTCATTATTTATTCACCCTTATATTGTATCAAACCTGCAAGCTGTTTTTTTTAAACCATGGAACACAAAATGAGGCATATTGAAAAAACAACATACAGGTTTGAAACAGCAAAATGGTGAGTAAATAATCACAGGTAATAATGAAAGGGTATAACCTTTCATTTCATATGTGTGTGAGTGTGAGAGAGAGAGAATGAGATGAAGGACAAATGATAAGCCAACGTCAAAAACACCAATTAATGGGAAGCAACTGTCAACCTGGAGTCTTATTTTCTTGTATTCCTTTACCATATCCTTCTATATCTCTTGTTCTTTGTATCTCTCCACATCTCTTGTGGTCTCTTTTTCACTCACTTTGTCGGACTCAACAAATGGAGGCCCAAATGATAAACAGCTTGACAGCTGGAGTCTGTCCAAGGCAGCTTAGTGCTGATGGAGGGAGAGGAGAGGGAAAGAAGGAAAGGAAAGGAAAGGAAAGGGGATTGGATGGGGAAGAATTGTTTTGAGGAATGAGAACAGGAAGAGACACAGGACAGAAACAGGGTTGATAGGGTGGAGAGGGTTCATTTAGATTAGGGTCAGGGGAGGGGAATGAAAACTGGGCATTCCGTGTGGAGTGATTTTTAACTCAAAGCAGGATTTAAACATATCAGGCCATGTGTATCTGAACATACTATACGGTTTGATGTGTTTCACTACAGGCATTCAGCTAACACACAGTCATCCATATCAGCATACCATGTGTCTTTTCTTGGCAAATAATTAAGTAAGTAGAGGGGGAAAAAATTGGTTAAAATTGCTCCAGTTACTCCATTACAGTATCACATGATCCTTCAGAAATCATTCCAATATGCTGATTTGGTGCTCAAGAAACATTTCTTATTATTATTAATGTTGAAAACAGTTGCACTGCTTAATATTTCTGTGGAAACAGTGTTAAATTTTTTCCAGGATCCTTTTATAAAGAGAAAGTTTAAAATAACAGAATTTATTTGAAATAGAAATCTTTTGTAACATTGAAATAAAAAAATTCTTTACCGTTACTTGATCTATTTAGTCTTTGACAAATGACAGTATTATTATTATTTTTTTTTTCAAAACATTTTTGAACAGTAGTGTATATTACTATTTTTTAAATACAATACAATTAGCTTAAATCTCAAATCTGCATATTAAATTTGAGGCCAGTGCATGTATGCTGATAGTTTGACTGATGTAAATAATCATGTCCACCTTCCTCAGTCCCTGATTTTTACTGCTTGTTGGGCCAATGTTGCTTGACAAAACAGTTTGACGAACAAGTGAAGCTAATGACAGCTTCAAGACCATTTCAAAAGGCTGTTGGTTAGTTAGCGAGTTGCTATTTAGAATGGATTTTGCAGATTTACTAGCAGCATGTAAATTGAAGATGATTATTTCTTTTAAGTTCATGTTGTGATGTTGGCTAAATGCGCAACCAGAAATATTATTTTAATTGAATACTATGCAATAATGTAAACACATGCAATAACACATAATCAACAGATAGACACCTATATCAAATCGAAAAGATCTGAAACTATTCACGAGGTATTTAGTTATTAATCTATTACTTTGCTAAAAATACCACTATTCCAATGCCTTGTTTAAAAGTGTGCAGACATTTTTAATGCCACAAAGGCTAGTGTTATGACACCCAGCAATCCACCACATATAATCTTACACATAACAAAAACTTGATTCTTGTACACAAATATCTTGCCTATATGGGGCTGAGGAGGATGTACACATACTAGATCATACATGCACAACAGACACAAGAATGATCAAAAAAGGCTTAATAAGAGTAAAAATCATTCCACGCTCAGAGCCCCATCAGCAGTGTTCACTCGCTCTCCTTTTTTAGTGACTAGCTGATCTTCCCACTCTCTTTATATCCCCAGGCTGCTGCTCCCCCAGGCCGTGCAAAGGAATGAAACCAAAGTACCTGTGGCAGGACGGGCTCTTGCTGATCCACACATGGAAACCGCCTGGGCACTAAAGGGCTACAGGTGCCTGGAGACCCCTCACCCCCACATGGCCCCAAAGGGCTCAAAACTACCCTTCTCAGCAGGGGGAAAGTGTGAGGGGACAAGGTTATGGTGAATACTTGGCTGGTGGAGTAATGATGGATGAAAAAGAGCCCTGATACTCCAACAAAACAAACATTTTGCTTATGTTTAACCAATTCTGTAGATTATATATCATGGTAGTGTTTTTTTTTTTTTTAAATCTATTAACTCACTAAATAAATAAATGAATGTATAAGTAAAAGTAGATTAGATTTATTTATTTATTAGATTTTCTTAAATGTAAAATCTTTTTTTAGTTTTACATTAAAGCCGCATTTCCACCGCAGGAACTTTCCCTAAGAGCTAAGGACTTTGGGGTGGTACTCGGTGTGTTTTGACTGCAGGAACCAGGGTCTAAATGAAGTTCCGGGTAAAAATTTCCCCCTCAGAAAGTCCATACTCATGAAGTAGTACTTTTTCAAAGTTCAGGAACTTTCGGGGGGTGGGACTTGGGCGCTGAACATGCTGATTGGTTGACTCCACGCAGCATTTTATTTTAACCACCATTTATAAAAGTGGGAAATTGCTCTGGGTAATTTCGGTGGAAATGCGGCTTATGTGTCATGGTAGAGTTAAAAAACAACAACAACAAAAAAATCAATCAATCAATAAACATTATTAGAAAGAAATAGATTCAATTTATTTAAAAGTAAAAATGTTTTTGTTTCACATTTTGTGTCATGGT
>RJVU01075544.1:3738761-3755622 GCA_003731715.1 Anabarilius grahami | reverse complement strand
TAAAAAAAATAAAAATAAATTTAAAATAAATTTAAAAAAAGAATAAAAAAAAATAAAAATTAATAGTAAAGATTTATTTGAAAGTAAAAATGTTTTCTAGTTTTACATTGTGTGTCATATGAGTACCTTAATCTCATATATTTATCCTAAATCCTTTATCCAATAAAAAAGACACAAATGACAGTTATAGACATAAAGAAATGAATGTGGATTAAAATAAATGTGGATCTTATAGGCCACATAATTGGCCTTAGAAGAATTTAATGAGAAATACTTTAGTATGTTTTGAAAACTGTGGTATCTTGGGAAAACTGAGCACAGCTTGGGGACAATGTTAAGATCTCTTCTGGAACTCACATGTAGGATTCGTGTTGAATTTTTTCAGGCACAAATCTGATATTTGAGCAGAATTCTCCATTTGCTCCATTTGGATCATTTCACTAGAATCCCATTTGTGCGTTTGTTGGTTTTGACTGGAGTTGTTTCAGAGAAACTAGAGTTTATGGATTGATGGAAGTCACGGTTAAAGAATGAAATAAAGAAAAGCTGTTTTAGCCCCAGGAAGAAGGAAAGACTCTGAGATGATATACAGGATGAATGGTGAGGGACGAAAGACAGGCGGACAAACAGAAGTGTCGGACACACAGTATAATAGAGGGGAGAAGTTTGTGTGCATCACATGGAACAAATGGCAGGAGTTGATTAGGGGTATAGGCCAAGAAGAAAGCTGGGGGAGCTGATTGGTCAGAGAGAGAATAGAGACAGACATGCCGGTCCTGACAGAAAGTGAGTTTTTGTGTGAGCGTGAGTGTGTTTAAAGAGAGAAAGACCTTCATCTTAGTGAGACAGAATGCAAAGTGACAAAAAAATAGAAATAGAGAGCTGAGAAGAAAAGCGTTCTGACAGGAGAAGAAAAGAGGAAGAGACCAAGAGAGAGAGGGGCAGAAAGTATTAAAGAGGCTCCAGGGTGGCAGTGGGGCAACAGGGAGGCAGAAGAGAAGATAAGGGGCAGCAGGCAGCACTGTGGGGCATGAAAAGGTCGAGTAAAGGGCACTTACGTGAAGGCAAAGGCTACCAGGGCACCACTAACCACTACAAAGTCCAGAAAGTTCCAGAGGTCACGAAAATATGAGCCCTCATGCAAAACCAAGCCTAACACAACCATCTGAAACACAGAGCAGAGGATTAAAGCAAAGAGATAAAATGAAACACTAAAAAGCAACCACACAAATCATCTCTTGCACACTTTACCTTGATGAGCATCTCAAAGGTAAACACACCAGTGAATACATAGTCAAAGTAACGCAAAACCTGGAAAAAGAAAGCAAATGCATTGAACATGTTTGCCATCAAATGCAGTCTATATGAGAACAAAACAAATCACATCAAGTTAATCTGAAAAACCTATCAAGCCAAGGCACCAAATCCTCGAGAGCCTTGACTTGATATGTTTTTGAGTTGAACTATCCTTACACCCAAAGAGCACCGGGATACGGATTTTGCACCCCGCAGAGCACTTTTTGCATTCCTTCTTCCATGTTAATCTGAGTTTTTGTCCTAACTAGCAGTTAGGACTAACTGTTGGTTTCTTGGGTAGCTCCGCCCACAGTGAATTCTCATTGGTCCAAAATACTGCACCACAAAGATGTAGGTTAAACATCTAAAATTGTTCTGGTTGGCAGTAGTTTCCATGTGGGCAAAAAATTATTTCATAAAAAATTCAAAAAGATTTATTAGTGAAAGTAGATTTGATTTATCATGTTAAGTCATATAAGCAATTTTGCCTCAAATATTTCTCCTAAACTTCCTTTGGAGAAATAAAAATAGACAAAAATAAGACAAATATTGACATACATGTGCTACAAAATAAATATGGATGTTATAGGCCACATAATTTGGCCTTAGAAGAATTTGATGAGAAATGTTGGAGTTTATATTGAAATCTTGGTCACACTTTATATTAGGTGTCCTTAACTTCTATGTACTTACATCAAAAATAAGTACAATGAACTTATTGTGTCCATGTTGTATTTCAAAACAATTGTGCTGCTACTGGGGTGGGATACGGATAAGGTTAGGGACAGGATTGGTGGTATGGGTAGGTTTAAGGGTAGGTTAAGGTGTATGTGAAGGGTCAATAGTGTAATTAAAGACGTAATTACAGAAATTATATGCAGGTTATACATATGTATAGTACAATGTAAAAAATGTATGTACACAGTACGTACATTGTATCAAATTATTTTTTTATGTAAGTACATAGTAGTTAAGGACACCTAATATAAAGTGGGACTTAAATCTTTAACTGTGGTAAACTGAGCACAGCTTGAGACAATGTTAAGATCTCTTTTGAAACTCATTGGTCCAAAATACTGCATCATATAGATGTATGTTAAAATATCTAAAATTTTTCTGGTTGGTGGTATTTTCAAGTGGGCAGAACATTACTTCTAGAAAGGTTAGAAAGTTGGAACACAAAAAATATTCAGAACGTTAGTCTTACGTTGTTTCGAGGTGATTCTGGACACACGGGATCTTCAGCCGCTAATGCAATACTGCTCATAGCGATGACTGACAGAATACACATCTCGAAATAACGTAGCGTCAGTATGTAGTGACAGCATCTCCGGAACCTGAAAACTCACATTGGTTATGATAAATAACATTTACTTTGCTCACATGCACTTTCACACTTTCACACACACACTTACGGGTTGGTTGTGGATAGAATGAAACATGAACTGAATGGGGGAATGGGTTTGGGGCCGTCTTCGTCACCACCATTGTCTTCCTCCTCTTCTTTCTTCTCTCCTTCTTTAGCTGGCTCTGTGTTGGCATTTTTGTTTACTGCACAATGAATGGGAAGGGAAACGTGGGAACAAAGAAGCGCTCAGAAATCCACAAACATAATCAAGTATCAAATAATCCAACATCAGTTTTTAAACATTAATCATTTTCTGACCATAAATGCATAATCTTACTTATACATAGGCTTGCACAGAATCTGAAAAGAAAAAAAAAATCTTTCATGCTTATCTGTTTTTCCTTATAATAAATATCTAGTTCAGTCATAAAACTCTAGAGGGCACAGGCTGATAGGTCCTTTACCTACAGTCTGCAAGCAATCACATCTTTAAAGCATGGCACAAGCTGATTGGCCTCTGATGATCCTGCAGCCAATGAAATTGCTTGCTTAACATTTAAAAAGTCTGGTTCATTGTTTGCTGTAAGCTAGTCCTGCAACGCACACTCAGAGTTTCTCTGAAACCCTCCACCTTCCCCAGCTCCACCTGTCTAGATCTGCTACAGGATTTATGTCTGTCTATTTATGCAGCAGCAGCATATCTTACATACTCACAGCAGCTTGTCTGTGTATCTATTAGCAGTAGCAAGTCCATACTTGCTCTGCAGCAGCAGCAGCAATAATCAACAGCAGCAGCAGCGTAGCAGATCTAGTCCGCCAAGACCAAAAAACATTAACATTGCCATATTCATGAACATGCTAAAACTATTTCGAGACTATTTGCAATTTTTATAATAATTGTAATTATAAAAAAAAATTGAAATTCCTTTTTATAATTGCAATTTTTATATTTAAAAATTATATATATATATATACTTTTAAATAAATANAAACTTAAATCCTTGTCTTTTTGGTTAATTTAAAAATGTTTTCAGCAACCAATCTCAAGCAACATTTAACACATTTGACCACATTTACATCCAGTTTTTTCCTTTTAAAATCAATGCAATAAAATGTGAACAAAGGTGCGTAGATGTGGGACAAAGATTTACAAAAATAGTTCACACACAAAAAAATTTAAATGTATTCAACCTAATGTTGTTATAAACGTTTATGACATTCTGTTTGAAAGAAATCTTTTAACAGTTTTTGTCCATAAAATGAAAGTCAATGGGGTAAAAAACAATACAGGACTATTGATTTGTATTGTACGAATATTAAAAATGATCAAAATATTATTATTTATCAAAATATCTTCTTTTGCATTTTACAGAAGAAAAAAGTCATATAGGCTTGGAAAGATATGAAGGTGAGTATTTTCATTTTTGGGTAAACTGTCCTGTTAAATACTTCTAAAGATGTAATCACACATGCACATGCACATCCCTCACCTTGTAACTTAGCGTTGAACGAAGGGTAAATCGGGGGCATATCTATGGCAGTGTGGTCGAGTTTGCTGGGGGTTTTGGTGGAGTCTGTCAGAATGAGACTGCTGTCATGGAAATCTGGTCCACGCAGGTTCAGCAGGTTATTTGCCTGCTCTGGGTCACAGTAGGGGTCATAAAGATCGGGATCAGGGTCATGGATGGCCATCTTGCTACTGTTTCGCAGGTTGTCCAGATCCTCACTGTACTGGCTCTCTGTGTGTGGAAGACCTGGCTGAATTGGACGAGCCATCGATAGACTAGGCTCTCTTAAAATACATAAATAAACAAGGAGGAGGAGAAGGAGAGGTTAACAGCTGAAACAAGAGTTATACTGTACAGTTATACTGTAATAAGCTGCTTTGATTTAGAATTATTAATTAATTCTGTACAGTGCTATTTTAATATCATTAATATATTATTATATTTTTAATAATATTTTATGTTTATTTTTATATTTTATGTTTTCTTTTTCATTTTAGTCTGTTGCACGTTTTTGTCATTTTTATTCGTTTTTATAATATATATAAATATATATATATATATGAGTTCATTGGCAAAAACTGATAAACACCACAAGGGTCGTTATGGTAGTGATCTTTCAACTTTGTTTTCTGCTCATGATAAGAGAGTTTTGATTATTATGTACTTTGTTTGTTTCTTCTTAGTAGATACTTATTTTAAACAAAATATAAAAATGGTCCAGACTTCAAAAAGAAAACCCTGACACCCCCCTCCCCCCCAATGTCACATGGCCTTCTGCCATGCATAGGTATATTAATGTAAAAGTAATAAGAGCCTGATAAAACATCTGATCTTAACTTTTAATAATCATATTTTTTTTCCTTTTACAAAGCACTACTGCTGCCCAGATGAAAATTTTTAACTGTTCCAAAAAAGTATTGTACGGATATATATCAATTAATAGTTTTATGCTGATAAAGGTATCCAAACAGTTGCTCACCTGTCTAATAAAACACATAATATATTAAAGCGTCTTTGGTGTTTCCATGGTTTCTATGGACGTAAAACCAAAAATCAAGGGTAGGGCGGATATGATGTCATTGACAGGCGAAGCAATGACACAGGCCTTTACACTGGTTAAAATTAGAGATTTCTCTGAATTTAAACATTGTTGGAACCATCTGGGATAATGTAAGTACACAAATTTTTAACATTGTTCTAGTGGTTTTTGGATATTTTAATCCAAAAATCTTACACATTGTGCCTTTAATGTTAATTTTATTTCAAGTAATGAAAATGTTTTTTTTATGGCTTTAGTTTTAGTTAACAATGATAATCCTGATTTGAATCTGAAGTTTAGATCAGTGAGGAAGTGAATGTAACAACACTATTAATGTTCAAAGATCAATTTCAGTCAATGAATCTTGTAAATGATTCACTGATCAAAATAATGATTCATTGATTCAGTTCAATTCATCAAGTTCCTGTGTAGTTTTAAACGAACACAGACACCCAAATTCAGTAAACTCACTTTCTAGATTGATGCTGTCGACTCCGTTCCCTATCCCTCCTTCCATCTCCATCCCCATGGTTTCCATGGCGATGCCTCCTCTGCCTCTTCTCTTGGCCCTCCTCCCCTTCTCCTCCTGTCTCTCCTCTGCTGTGGTGTTCTCTGTGTCTCCTCCCTCTTTCTCCTCCATCTTCATCCCTCCTTCTGTGCTGGTGGTGTCGGGGTCGCCTGTGTTCCCCTGTGCCCTCCACGTCCTCGCCTCCTCTCTGAGCATATTCGCACCCTGCCTCCCCCAGCTCTGGGTGGTGTAGGGACTGGCGGCTGGAGTGGGTATGGTGGTGGTGGTGATGATGATGACTGTGATGGTGGTGGTATCGGGGCTGGTGCTGCAGGTATTCTTCACCCCTCTGCTGGTTCAGCTCCTGGGGGTTTGGTTCACCAGGTCGGGGCTTGTTGGTATTGTTGTTGCGGTTCTCCTGAGGATTAACAACTAGTGGGCGGTCCAAGTGGGTCTTCATGTCAGTACGGTTGCGGTAGTTCATCTAGAGATACAAAAAGTAGATTTGATCAAATAAAAATTTTTACTTTCCTAAGAAAAATAGTCGTCAACATGAAATCAAAACTGACCCATTTACATTCTTAATGTTACAAAACCTGTTTTTTGTGAACTGGGAAAGCAACAATATTAAAATGATGGTCGATATGAAATTATTATTTATATCTAATGTTAAAATTCTATATTATTTTGACATGCAGGAAAAAAAAATTAGGCTAAATCGTGCGCACAATTTACTAATTCGTTCCCTCGATTTGCTAAAACATGCACACAATTTATAAATCGAAGGAATGATTTAGCAAATCAAGGGAACAAAATAGTAAATCGTGCGCATGATTTAGCAAATCGAGGGAACAAAATAGTAAATCGTGCGCATGATTTAGGTAAATCGTGCGCATGATTTAGCAAATCGAGGGAACAAAATAGTAAATCGTGCGCATGATTTAGCAAATCGAGGGAACAAAATAGTAAATCGTGCGCACAATTTAGCAAATTGAGGGAACGAAATAGTAAAATAACTCAAAAAACATTTATTATTATTATTGTCATTGTTGAAAACAGTTGTGCTGCTTAATATTTTTGTTTAAACAATATTTTTTTAGGATTCTTTGATGAAAAGAAAGTTCAAAAGAACAAAAAAAAGTTTTTTCTTTTTTCCTTTCTTTCTTTCAAAAAACTAAAACTTTATCATCACAGCATCATCACTCTTCATTCAGGATCTATTAATTGTCTCTGACCTTCCAGTGATCTTCTGCATCAAGTTCATTATAAAGTGCCTCTCTGCTGGTCATCAGGTTCTGTCTGCGAATCTCGCTTGTGCGCTGTTCCCACACCGACTTAGAACCTTTCGAGTTCTTCTGCTGCTCTTTACTACAGAATGAAAAAATAGAGACAGACAGAAACAGAGAATGGTTTTAACCAAGGGAGGAAGAAAAGCCAAGGTTTTCCTCCCCTAAAGCACCTATGAGCAATGACCCAGGGTGAAAGGAAATGATAGTGTCCCTTAGTCCCCAGCAAGAGAACATGGATGTGGCTCATGAATTCTGTGAAGGGGGGGGGTGACATACTGAACAATAGCACTGAGCACTGAGACATGTTCAGACAGACAGACAGACAGAGGAAGGCAGAGATGGATCAAGACTAAAACAGCGATACAAGCAGCCCTGTGCTTGCAGTGCTGCTGTGGAAAAGACAGTGTGTGTCATCACAGCCAATGATACCTCAGCCTCAGTGTTACAACACAAAACTGCAGCTACAGCAGCTGGTAACATAAAAAAACATCCATACAAAACATGAGGAAGGTGGAAGGCAAAAGAAAAAGGGATACAGAACAAAAAAAGGAGTAAGTAAATGAATAAATACCAGTCCAGTAAACTGTCTGTGGCATCGATACGTTCAGATTTTACTGTAACTCTGAGGAGAGGGGGGTGAAACAAGGAACATAAAAACAACGCTGCCACAACTATCACAGAAAACAGCTGACAAAGCGAACAGGCCTCATAGGGTCCTGTTCACTGAAGGTAACTCACTTGATTAGTCAAACAAGTTCAGGGATGACTTGGCATAAACCTGGAATTTTATGCTTTTCAAAACAAGCTAAATATCTGACTTCTCAAACCAGCTTGCTGGCAGACTAACTATTCCAAATTCCAGGTTTGTGCCAAGTTATCCCTAAACTTATCTGATTAACCATGTAAGTCATGCTATTAACAGATTTATTCACTTAAAAATAAATGGACTAAATGTGTTTTTTCACTATAAGTGTGTAACCATGTCCTTACCAGACACAATAAAATGACGACAGTAAAATCTCATTGGTCTTAAATCTCCATGTAACTGTATTAAACATCAAATATGTTCTGCTTGATTGTGTCACGATGTTCGGCATTTTTGCTTTCAGTGTGGAAAGACAAATTTTATCGCTGGAAACTCGTCGCATCATGTCTGGATAGGTCATAGTTAAAGTGTTAGTTGATTGTAAAACACACACATACACACACATAAAAAACTGAAAACATATTATTAACCACTTTTTGTAATTGAATGAGGAATTCAATGCAGAACCAAACACCTTATAGTGCAACCACAAAAACACACCTCACACACAGATACCACACATACAACTGTAGTTCAACTGCAAATTTAACTCATAATATGTGTTCTGAGGCATGCCTTTAAAAGACTTGTATAGTCATATGAATTTTGATGGTATTTTTATTGTAATTTTGGGTGTTTTGGGGGGAGACACTCCCTTTGTAAGAAAATAAAGTCATATGGGTTTGGAACAACACAAAGTTGAGTAAATGACAAATATTTCCATTTTTGGGTGAACTATCCCTAACAACAGAAACAGAAGTGGTCCTAAGGGAGTTTCATACTGTATGATCAGGCAGGTTTAAGCAAGTCTGCTGGAAAGTGAATTAGAGTGGATTTACTCAGACAAGATGATAAAGCTGACAGGCTAAGCTAAACTCAGCTAAGCTAGGCTTTTGTCTTTTTAAACCAGCTTATGGTACCAGATCAAATTCATGTGACATAAGACATGGCCTCTTACAGTAATAAAGTTAAATTGTGAACTACTGTATATTATGTCAGTTTCTGACATGAATGTGCGAGTGTATTAGGACTTATTTGCATACATATGCATATTCATGGTATTTACGTGTCCCTGAGTGTCAGAGGTGTCTTGTAAGAATTTCACCTTTTGATCATGAATATTTATGAAAAACTAGGTATGGCTTCATTGCTATGGTGTGAGTGTCTCTGACCTAGCTATTACTTTTGGGCACAACATTGGCAAAAATTGTCCCCTGAATTCTGTTTGTTCGATCCACAGCAGTCATTATTTTTGCAATTCACCTTTAAGAAAAGTAGAAGTCAAAAGAAACATCCCCATTTAGACAGCTAGGTAAATTTGTGTGTGTATCCGTATTTGTAAAGGTGTTGATTTTTAGTGTGTAGAGTAACTCACGCAGCAATAGAGAGGTTAGCAGCAGACAGTGGGCTCACTTCTGCCACTTCTTTCGCTTTCTGGAGAGCAAGCTTTTGTGATGTGGCCTCCTCTTCCTCTTGTTCATCCTAGAAAATAGAAAAAAAGTACAGCATTGACAGCCGCTAACCATTGCATGGCATATAAAAATGAGCTAAATGGTTCTGGGGAGAAATTAATGGTGAATCTGAGACAGAGAAATTGTGTTTAACCTTAGTTAGTTCCTGAGCATTGGCCAGGTTGTCCACAGCGATAGCCAAGAATACATTCAGTAGTGTGTCTGAGAGCACAGGGTTAAGAAACAACAGACAGGACTTGTGTTTTGCAAAGTTTGTCATCAACCTTGTGGAAAGTGGAAAGTTCTAAATATACATGACTGATCACTTAAAGGCGACCTATTATGCCCCTTTTCACAAGATGTAATATAAGTCTCAGGTGTCCCCAGAATGTGTTTGTGAATTTTCAGCTCAAAATACCCCACAGGTCATTTATTATAGCTTGTCAAATTTGCCCCTATTTGGGTGTGAGCAAAAACACGCCGTTTTTGTGTGTCCCTTTAAATGCAAATGAGCTGCTGCTCCCGGCCACCTTTCCAGAAGAGGGCGGAGCTTTAACAGCTCGCGCTTCAACAACAACAAAACCGGACAATCTCACGCAGCCAGAAATTGTCAGTAGGGGGGATGTTACAGTATTTAGTAACAAAAATGCTTGTGTGTTTGTATGTGATTAAGAAGGATACAGTTGCCAAAGAGTGTGAGGACAATGAAGAATACGGAGAAGATCATTCCTTTATCCACACCTCCCTGAGACTCAATGCCATCATACATCACCACGTTCCAATCCTCTCCTGTTAGAATCTGAGAAATATAAACAGGTGCTCTTGAAACACACAAACTTGGTCTATTTTATCACATAAAACAGAAGTGTATTCATATTTCATCCACACACATGTATGTTCTTTAAATTAGCTATTTTTCTTTTATCTGTACATGCCTTCAAATGCTGTATATGTAAGCAGATTGCTAGGTTTTGGAAACTATTGTCAAGCCAACATAACCTGCCTACCTGAAACACTGTCATAATGGCAGCAGGGAAAGTATCAAAGTTTGTGGGAGGAGTGCCTTGCTCAAAGTTAAACCTGGCAAAAAAAGAAAAAAAAACATCAAATGAACTTTTACATTGATAACACGCTATGCATAGTAATTGGTCATTTGTATCTGAGAAACTGATTAAGAGTGTAGATCTATACTGACTGTCCACCAAACAGCTGCATGCCGAGAAGAGCAAAGACCACGATGAAGAGGAAGAGAAGGAAAAGTAAACTGATAATGGACTTCATGGAGTTCAGAAGAGATACTACAAGATTACGCAAAGATGCCCAATATCTGAAAAAGACAGAGAGGCAGAGAAGGAAACATAGTGAACACGAAAAATTTTGAACAAACTATGACAGTGTTATATAAATAGCTACCATCATTTACCATCAGACATTGCTTCAAACTCAGATTCACAAATGGGTTAAATTGCAGTATTTTATTCAGACAAATCTATCATATGGCTTCAGAAGACATGGAATATAGCATTTAGACTACTGATTTGATGATGTTTTCATTTGTCATTATTACAGCCTGAAAGCCCCAGTCTCCAATGACTTTCATTGCATGGAAAAGAGCAGCATGAACAGTGTGTATGATCTCTTTTTGTATTCCATGTTGGAAGTAGTTTGAAGCGATGTAAGGGTGAGAAAACAATTTCTGCTTGAACTATTCCTTTAATCTAAACAAAACCCAACTAAAGATATGAAAATTCAGCAGTGTAATCTTGTACTTAGTTCAAATCTCAAGAGGGGGTCAACACAAAAAACAACAAAACTTTGTGATGAACGACTCAGTGATTGAATGAAAGCAACAGAACGCACTTGGTGACTTTGAAGATCCTAAGCAGTCGGAGAGCTCTTAACACGCTGATTCCAAAGGACGTCCCTGGCTTTACCATGGCCCAGAACACCTCAAATATGCTGCCGACGATGACCTGAAACACGTACACAGTCAAATCCCAAAACAAATAAGGAACACTCTGAGGACTGGCTAACAAGGACTTAAGTCTGCATCTAATGTAGGTCAGTGGCTTGTGGAGGTTAAAAACAGAGCCAGAGATATAAAAAAAAGCAAAAGGGAGAGAAAGTGAGACTTTAAATGGGCCAAGAGAGAAGGGCACTCACAGTACAGTCGAAACAGTTGAATGAGGAGTGGAAATAAGGGCGCGTCCCCAGTCCGTACATCTTAATCAGCATCTCTGACATAAAGAGGCCTAGGAAAATGAACTCAGCATAATCTGGAGAAAAAGAGAAAGAGAGATAAGAAAAGGAAACAGAAGCGAGAAAGGAGGGTGTTTATTGACAGCAAAAGTAGAGGAAACCGAAAACTATTTTATAAGTGAAATGGACAATGGGACATAATGCTGGCCAGATTCAAAAATAGGCCTGCCACAATAACAAATAACAATCAACTCACAGAGGAAATCTGACAGTAGCTCAGGCTGATCGTAGTGTACGACGGCCACGCACAGTGTGTTGAGTCCCACCAGGCTAAGGACTGTCCAGTAGAATGCCTGAGTCTTTACCATCTTTCGAATTAAGAAGCGAAGACGCCGTTCTTTCTTGCTAAACGGAGTTCCGTCACCCATTCCGCTCTTTATGCTCGCACGAGCAAACGGCGAGCCTGGGAACATACGCATATAGCATTGTGACAACAATCAGATCACTTCCTTTGGCATGAACATTGTAGGATCTTTCAGGTTTAAGCCATTATATGCGTTTCAAATTAAAGAACCATATTAAAGCGTTAGTTCACCCAAAAATGAAATTTCTGTCATTATTTACTCACCCTCATGTCGTTCCAAACCCGTAAGACCTTTGTTCATCTTCGGAACACAAATTAGGAAATTTTTGATGAAATCCGAGAGTTTTTTTTTTATCCCATATAGAAAGCAATATAAAACTCGACTCACAAACAAACAAACAGAAAGTGATGTGCAAATACAAAGGTTAGTTTGAGCAAAAACGCAGAGGAGTAACAAATAAATGTTTTGTGTTTTACAAATAAATAAATGAGCCTACATCATATTTCACAAATAAATACAAACCATCCTATAAATGGCATGTAACCTTTGAACAAATACTAAATCTCGTACATACACCTGTCTGTTACGATTGTAAAACACTTGTCTTTTTATGAGATCTCTCGACAAATGTGTCCAGGCAGATTTTCTCACAAATGCAGATGAGCAACTTTCTCTTCCAAAACAGCAGATGGCGCTTTGCTATGGGTCGATTTACGTAAAATAAAATAGAATAGGGGCAATAAAAGATAGAAACATGCATCAAAACACGTTTCAAGACATATATAGGCTATATATATATATATATATATATATATATATTACACATAGGCCTATAAGCTAGTCTGAAAAAAAGTCTACAAGAAGTTTTCAGCTGATGAAAATGAGTATGATGATTTCTGAAGGATCATGTGACACAAGACTGGAGTAATGATGCTCAAATTTCAGCTTTGATCACAGGAATAAATTACATTGAAATATACAACAGAAACCAGTTAATTCAAATTGTAATAATATTTCACAGTATTTCTGTTTTTACTGTATTTTTGATCAAATAAATACAGCCTTGGTGAGATTAAGAGACTACTTACAAAAACATTAAAAAATGCTTAATGTTTACAAACTTTTGACCGGTACTGTACATGCAGTAAAGATAATCAATGTAAGCATTGCCTGAACCAAATTTGTGAGGCTATTAGCCTATGTTTATATGAAAACGAAATGAGGCAGATTGCTGTTTTATAACATGTTTTGTATAACATGTTGCTGGTGGTTATACATACAGAGATAACCGGAGTAGCCAGAGTGAGCCGAGTGAAATTATTAAGATTGCTAGTGTTGCAAAGCAGATTGTGTTTGTTTGCAAAATGCTGGATTTGTTTGTTTAATTATGGCACAATATTAGCTCCATACGTAAGTACCATATTCAAGGTCCAGAAAGGTAGTAAAGATATTGTTAAAATAGTCAATGTGACTACAGTGGTTCAACCTTTATGTTATGAAGTGAAGAGAATACTTTTTGTGTGCAAAACCCATAAAAAACCAGCGTAGGTGAAAGACAGGGGAGAGAGGAAATTATTGAATAAAGTCATTATTTATTTATTTTTTGCGCACAAAATGTATTCTCGTCGCTTCAAAACAATTAATTAAAAAATTTTCATCAAAAATATCTTAATTTGTTTTCCGAAGATGAACGAAGGTCTTACAAGAGTGGAACAACATGAGGGTGAGTAATTAATGACAGAAATTTCATTTTTGGGTGAATTAACCCTTTAAATAATCATAGTTGTCTTCCTATATGATCTAAATTATTCTTACCAACTGCGTCTCCCATATGGTCCTCTCCTTCTTCTGGATTTAACAGGTCAGCTTTGTTTTTCTTTAATGTGGGCCTGCGACGAGATCCTGTGCAAAAACACATTCAGGGGCGCCTGTGAATTATTACTGCATTTTAGGCATTATAGTATGTTTAAATTCTCTTTAGCATGCACAAAAACAGGAACATTCATACTGTCACCGGGGCCATTGTCATCCTCAGCAAGTATGACCTCTTCTGTAAAAAGTGACACAGAAAGCATTGATAAACGCTTGATGTGTTCTAAATGTTAAGCTTCCAGTATTTTTACATGCATTTTCTTTATGCAAAAACACCAACAGGTTGAAACTAATCTAAACTAATGGTTACTTTCTGCAGATAAATCAGGACATTAATTTACATCTATACATTTGTTTTTGTGTTTTATGCACAGACCTGCTTTGCAGATCCATTCCAGATATCCATTGAGTTCTCTCTCTATCTGCTGCTGACGTTTGAGCTTCAGGAACTCGCTCCTGTTTTCCACACGCTCTCTTTCTTTGGCAAACTCACTGGGGAAAAACCAGATAAATAAAAACAGACAGACAGAAAGATACCTGTATAGTTAGCAACTTATTGATCAAAAACTAATATAGGAACATTGTTTTATATAAATGATGGATGAATAGAACAATAGATAGTACAACAGACACAATAAATAGAACATATAGATAGAGGTAGACATAGATGAAGATGATAGAACAAAAGAATGATCAACAGACACACAAAAAAAAGATGGATGGATGGATGGATGGATGGATGGAAAGATAGATAGATAGATAGATAGATAGATAGATAGATAGATAGATAGATAGATAGATAGATAGATAGATAGATAGATAGATAGATAGATAGATACATACAAACATAGATAGATAGATACATACATATATACATAAATAGATCTTACCCTGAGAGGACACCCAACACCAGATTAAGCATAAAGAAGGATCCTATGATGATAAGGNAGATAGATAGATAGATAGATAGATAGATAGATAGATAGATAGATAGATAGATAGATAGATAGATAGATAGATAGATAGATAGATAGATACAAACATAGATAGATAGATACATACATATATACATAAATAGATCTTACCCTGAGAGGACACCCAACACCAGATTAAGCATAAAGAAGGATCCTATGATGATAAGGGGAACATAGTACATCCAGTTCCAGGCACTCCCTAAGGCATCATTGCTCTGTAATACACACATATTTATCAACATATTGCAATCTGGATCCAAAGTACATTTTTAAAAAATGTGATCAATGTTAAATCATTGCCTTTAACTCTTACGTAATAAAGCATATCAGTCCAACCCTCCATGGTGATGCACTGGAAAACGGTAAGCACGGCAAAAAGGACGTTGTCGAACTGTGTGATGCCATAGTTTGGCCCGATCCAGTATTCCAAACATGACCCTTCCTCACACACTCGAGCAGGCAGAGCTTCACCACAGGGCTGTTCATCATACATCTCACCTGAATAATGTAAATGCACAGGGTTTGGTAAAAGGCATACAATTCAAAGGTCAACATTTTTTCTTTTGTCTTTGAGAAAAGCTCACGTGTGACATTGTCAGTGCATGTGCGGTGGAATTTGCCCATATAGAACTCCAGGCCAATAATGGCAAACATAAGGATGGCCACAAATAAGAGCACGCCAATTTGCAGAAGTGGAATCATGGCCTTCATGATGGACTTCAGCACCACCTGCAGGCCTGGAGAGTAATGATATTATTGCATGTTGTGCAAAGAGCTCTGACAGACATATATCAATGCAGACAGAAAGAACACTTACTTGGAATTCCTGACACCAATTTTAGCGGCCGCAACACTCTGACTGCTCGCAATGTCCGCAGGTCTAATTCTGACCCCACGGAGGACAGGATACTGGAAGACAGAAGAAAAGAAAACAGAGAGAAAGGAGGCAAAAACAGTTAATGCCTGTTCATTAAACCCAACAGCTTTAATCTACTTTCTGCTCTTCCATTCGTATTAAGTCATCTGTTCATCAGGATTTTTTTTTTTCCTTCTCCTACGACTTTACATCTCCTTCAAAGGGAAGTTTTATCTTCTCATTTCTGGGGACAAATTTGTGCCCAAACTATAGTATAGTCACATGCATACACACTATCCTGAGAAGAGGTCAATCGCAGGTAAATAATTGATCACACACTGCTCTGTTTTCACATCACACACTGGTCTGATCATCTGATCTTTAAATGTGTGTGTGTGCGCCTGTGTGTCAGGCAGCAACATATTCAGTTATGACAGTCAGAGCATTCATGCATTCATCTTTTAATTTTATCCCACTGTTTTTATCTCTTTTTTGTCTTTTGTCCCTTAATATTTTGTTGCTTATACATAATCAATACTTTAAAAATAAAATAAACCATATATATATATATATATATACACACACACCAGTTCGTTCTGGTCTGGTTCTCAAATCTGATTGGCTGAGATGTCTTTCCAGCCATGCGATATTCTACCAGTATCACCACGGGAACCGTTTCACTGTTTGTATCATTACACTTGAAGTGACTGTCATGGCGGCCGATCAAATCCATTGTATTTTTTACAAATACTACACTTGTTGTACCATGAACTGTAGTTTTTTAGGCAAGAATGTAGTTGTTTAGATCTGAAATAAGTGACTCATAGCGCCTATTTTACAATTTGTTTAGACGTTTTCGGAGATGCGAGCTCCAGGCCGTCAGCAGCCGTTCAGTGCTCGTGTATCCGCCGAGAACAGCTTCATCTAACGCTTCAGGGATTTGCGCTGTCTCTT
The DNA here is from genome assembly GCA_003731715.1 of Anabarilius grahami. Taxonomy (NCBI): domain Eukaryota; kingdom Metazoa; phylum Chordata; class Actinopteri; order Cypriniformes; family Xenocyprididae; genus Anabarilius; species Anabarilius grahami. Next base: position 3,739,158 of record RJVU01075544.1, on the reverse strand, counting down.
TTGGGTACATAAAACAGGCAATCTATGGTCGTATTAATCTATTACTTGTTCCTGAGCAAATCGAATTGGGCTATGTTAAATTTAGTAATTAATATTAAGGCTATATTTAACTTACATCCTGTAGAGCACTGCTTTTGTACGTTTGACTGAATTGTACAATTGTATTTATTTCATATAGACATTTATAATGAGAGACTTTTAAAATGAAAGGGACTTTTGTAAACAAAGGATGTTGTTTTAGCGCTGTTATGGAAATTCCCTTAACTGTAATATGGACAAATACAAAGATTGCTTTCCTCAGCGGACATTCAAACGGATTTTTATAATGGATATAATATTACGGACATCGACCTGAAGAATGAATGTTATATCAGACACAGGTAATGCTCGCTCAGGC
>RJVU01075544.1:3721509-3738742 GCA_003731715.1 Anabarilius grahami | reverse complement strand
TCTCTCTCTCTCTCTCTCTCTCTCACTCTCAATAATACTGTACAAAATACAATGAGTTTCAATGGAGGGACTCAACATTCCTTCGTTACTAGTTCTAAAGTGACATTTTAGAATTAGTAACAAAGCCTTGGTCAAACTGTCAACTTGAGATTTAAATCCATGGCGGAAGGAAGTAGTTCTGCACAAAAGAGGGTTTTAAAGACACTCCGTTGTTATTTGTTATTTATTTACACACTCATGTCGTCAAACTGTTGTATAAACGCAATATCACACTCACACATGCTCATATACAGCCAAATCGCATGGCTACTCGTGTGATATTGCTCATATATCATATTGAAAATTTAGTTGAAAAATTTTACTCAGTATTGAGAAATGTACATAAAATGTTTAAAAAAATGACAGTACATTTACCTCTGTATCTAAAAGAAAAAAATTCAAATAATAACACCGACAGTGAACTGACACTGAATTCAGGTTTTAGCAGGCAGCCGTCCTTTCTTGCACTTTTTCCAACAGTTTTTCACTCCCTTCTGCTGTTGCCTGTATATGCAGCGATGCCAATGTTGCTAAGAGCTCATTCATTAGTGGTTATGATATAGAGCGCCAGCCACTGGCTCAGTCAATAGGCCTTTAACTGCTCTGCCATCATATGCAGCAAACACCTACGTAAGCTAAAAGAAAAGAGAGAGAATGGATGGATAGACTTAAGCGAGACTGGACAGAATGCAGCAAACTTGTCTCCTGACTCATTCTCTAATGTCTTCAGCTCTTCCTGTTAAGCCGTTCCATTGGCAAGAACACTGTGACTAATTCAATCAATGATCTGAATCATATTAGTTATTTTGTGATGTCACATGGGGCAATAATGTTTTGAGAATGAGGAAGAGATGGCGCCAACCCTATATAATAGGATCTGTCTCGAATATTCACAACCAAACCTAAATTGAAAACCTGATCACAGATCAGTAGGCTGTGCCCTCTTTGAGCAAACTCAACTGAGATATTTGGATGGAACGGTCAGTAATTCATTTACATATATCTGCTGTCTCACGTAACAAATAACACCTATTTATGACCCATCTTGTGTGATTCAATAAGCCTGAGACAGATGCAAATCTACATTTGACACTTAAAGAACTGATCAGAGATCAGGACTAAAGTGCTTCGGCTGCTGATATAAGATCAGTTTACACTTTATTTTGTGGAACAGTGGATACTTAGATGCGGGAAGGAATAAACTGCCTCCAGGTCAGTCGGTGAAAAACACTTTATGTACAGTAAGTGCAGTCAGGATAACAGAGCACAGCTGACTGCGCTGATATCCTACTACACTAAAAGGCCTGCGGTATTTTTGATGGAAGAGTGGACTGACGTGTGTGTGTGTGTTAGAGGGAGGAGTATGTGCAAGTTTGAGACAGATGGAGAGAGGAAAAGAGTGTGTGTATATGTGCAAAAGTTTGAAAAGAAAGGCTGTAGCCCCTGCGCTTGGGTTATAGAAGAGCGACCCTGTCCACATCTATTTGGCTGATAAGAACTCTCTGTTGTGCGCTGTCAAAGAAAGTGCCTTTCATAGGAAACGGTGTTATTTTGAACACAACACTAACACTGACTGGCCAATACTGAAATAGGTACAATTTATGATTGATAAATGAAACTTTAAATTACATTTTTATATTTTCTGAAGAACATGTTAGTATATTGTGGTTGGCCATGGAAAAACATGATTCTATGGTACTGTAGGTGGCTGTCCAGATGTTGTTATGTGATTGCTAATAAGTTCAAAGTGGTTTTTAGCACATTGCTATTTGGTTGCTAGGTGAATGCTTATTGGCCCAGTGAAAAAAGCCCATCCACAGTGATATACAAGACAGCTAGCTGTAAATGGCAAATTAACTAACTTAAAGTAACTTACTCAGCAAGGTTACCTTCAAACTGTCGCTCTGAAAATGTAACAATGTAACAAACTAGCATTTGCGTTCACGTCAGTGTTATTTTAGTATCACTGAGATACTGTTATAGCTTTTGGATATTCATATTTTGGATATTTTTATTTTTCTATTTACCATTTTCATTTTCGTTAAAGTTTTACTGCGTGTTTTAAAAAAAAATGTTTATATAGTTTTGATAATTTTTTTCTGATTAAGTTTGATTTATTTTAGTACATTAAGTTAAAATAAGCTTTTGTGAAACCTACAGATTATACTTCCACATATTTGTACGGACAGTCAGATCAACAGAGGGTTATTAACAGAACAGTTATTGTAAGGGTAGGTTTATCACTGAACATTGTATCATACTTTGTCTACTCTTTAAACAGCCTTATGATAAAAATAGAAGACTATGGCAACAGCTTTCTTACCTGTACGCAACAGCGTTTTGCTTTGGAAGGAACTGACGGAATGGCCTATGCTTGGCCGAAACACTGTTTTCATGGTCAACCAGTTTGAAATGTTGACTACAAACAGAGGTTTTTCAGATCTTCAGTTGTGACATTTGCTATTCTCTGCATTTAGCCTCTGCCTACAATGCTCTGGATCCTTCACTGGAAAGTGTAACTCACTCCTGCTAAAAGTAACTCACTCCTGCTAAACGTTTACACTTTGAATTCTAGCACCCAGGAACAATACAAGTCAATACCATTTTGACTAAAAGTTTGCTAAGAAGTATTTGCTACTTAAGCAATGTGGTGTTTTACTCTGGTAAGCGTATCCTTAGCAGACCGGTGGGAGTGGCACAAGAGAAGACAACAGCCTTTTTTCTCTGTTTTCTCTAGTCAAAACCTGTATAGGCAGCCAGGTTTTACTGAAAGCCAATTTTGCCAGGGGTGATGTAACCCTTTACTGCCAAATAAGTCTCTGTATTTCTCAGTGTTTCATTAGGTAGTCACTGCCCTCTCTCTCAGCACCAGTGGGAGAGTCCTGTGAAGGGAATGAAGTGTGATTTGGGACACACCGGAGAGGAAAGATTGAAAGACACATGGTTAGCCCTGAGAATGACAGAGCAACAGAGAGAGAGGTAAAGGGAAAAAGAAAGCCTCTCGGCCCCTGGGAGAGGACGATGACAGGGTGTTATAGAGGAAGGGAGTGAGGGATTCACAGGAGCGTCAAGGCCTTCGTCTGCTGGGGAAAACCTGACAATCAATCAGAGTACACACATTGACGAAAGGCCTCTCTCTTTTTTACTTTTTCTCCCTACACCAGTTTATCACTCCTTCTCTTCTCTATTGCACTGTGTTTGTAACATTACACATAATAATCAGAAAATTAGCACCCTTGAAAGATATATCATAACCCAAATATGAAATATGACTGACAGAAAGGATTTTCTGATTTGGAGAAAGGGGCGTGGCTATGTCTGGTAGAAGTTAGTGAAACGGCTGACATTGTTTACAGTTTATGTGTGTATGATAATATATTAAGATACATATTACGTTCATATGTGTATGCTTTAAGAATGTTTCTAAGAATATATTCTGTGTTGTCTAGCTCATTTACTTAAAAAAAAAAAAAGAAGATGTGGATGACGGTCGTGGAAGTCTCTCTCCAACATCACGCCACCAGGTCTCTCCCCATTCACGGCATCACCATAGCAACCGGCGATTCCTCTTTTACGGAGTCTCCACGGTTACCAGGCTCCTCTCATTCATAACCGTTGCCGCGGCAACGGGCCTTCTGTCATTGATGGAATCTCGGTATTGCCTCGGCAACCAGGCCAGGAGTGAGAGATAAAGTGTCCCCTTTCGATTGATCTCCATTCCCTCCCCCTTTTATACGGCGAGGAGTCTCTGACTGACCACAGTGTCATACTTATCCGCAGTTTAACCATTGACTGCATACACCTCATTAGCATGTCCTCTACATGTTGCTCATGTTGTCAGCATGCGAAAACAGCTGGTTCCTGCAATAAAACGGCGCAGGAATCCTCCAGCTTTTCGTTCATGCTGAATCTAGGTCATCCTGATATGCAGCCGAACTCTACATTATTCAATGCTGTACACTCAGGCCGGGGCATCTGGGAATACACTGCATTTGTGCGGTACATGAGGGTGTTTGTTTGGCGAGTGCGAGAGTGATCTGGTATCACAATCTATTTTCTTGATGAAAGTTTGTAAAATAGGCCTCTTCTTTGTGGTGGAATAGGTCTCTTCTTTGTTAACTTCTCATATCAGGCTTCTGTGTGAGAGTTTGATCTGATCAGCATGACTTCAGACTACTGGAAGAGTACATTTTCACCACTGGGAAGATGATGTTACTTATTTCCTTAAAATGTATCATCCATTCCAAAATGGTATTCTCCTCCTCCTTGACTTAGCTTTCTTTAGACTTAGTCACTGATAATGCTGACATACCTGTTATTATTGCTCACACTTAAAGAGATAGTTCACTCAAATCGGCAGATCTCGCCACCCATTGACTACCATAGTAGGGGGAATAATACTATGGTAGTCAATGAGAGGGCGAGATCTGCTTGGTTACAAACATTCTTCCAAATATCTTCCTTTATGTACAGCAGAACTAAGAAATTTATAAAGGTTTGGAACAACTTGAGGGTGAGTAAATGATGACAGAATGTTCATTTTTGGGTGAACTATCCCTTTAAGGTTATGGATTTAGATTAGCCCTAGTCTCAGCATTACACCTTGGTGTATAACTTGACCTGCATTATTTGTGCTAAAGAAATGAAAGATACCCAGAGTCATGTTGCTTACTATCAGAAATTAACCAAGCTTTTGAGCAAAATTACAAACGTAGGGGCAAAGATTTTGCACTTTGTTTTATTTAGGATTTTTTTTTTTTAAGAAAATTAAAACTTCTATTGTGCAAGGATTCATTAAACTTATCAAAAGTGACAGTAAATATATTTATGTATTGAAATGTAACCTATTATAAAGGCTTATATTATAAATAAATGCTCTTCTTTTAAACTTTCTGTTTAAAGACTCCTTAAAGACGGTTTCCACAAAAAATTCAGTAGCAGCACAACTGTTTTCAACATTGATAATAATAAATGTTACTTGAGCTCCAAATCAGCATATTAGGATGATTTCTGAAGGATCATGTGACACTGAAGACTGGAGTAAAAATGATGCTGAAAATTCAGCTTTGTCATCACAGAAATAAATAACATTTAAAATATATTAAAATAGAAAACAGATCATTTAAATTGTAATAATAATTAAAAATATTCTATATTTAGAAATTATATTTAAAATTGTGTTATTACATAGTTCTCACATATTAGAATAGTAGAAATATCTGTATTAGGTTTTAGAAGAAAATACTATTTCAGTGTTACTTGCAATTTCTTATTAATTATTTGTTAAATTTACTAGCAATTTCTGAGAGAAAATACTACACCGGATTTTTACCTGGTGGACAATATATCCTTAAATATCCTTTAGATTTAAATTGAAGGAGCGACAAAGTCATAACTAAGGACTATAATATCACGTTTTTTTGCTCCTGCTCTCAACACAGCTGATGGTCACTCCCTCTCGCTCCTTGTTACCAAGCACCCGCGTTTCCTCTGCACCCTCACGTTCCCCCTATCTCTCCCTCAGCTCCCTCCTTTTTCCACGAATGCTTTTTTCCCTATTAGTCCCCCTTACGTTTGTGATGAAAGAAAAATGAGAGTGAGAGAAACATGGAAAACCTCTTTCACCCTTTACAACTACATAACACACTGATGCAGTGTCTCACTGTTACACACACACACACACTCTCCGTCCATTACTGAGAGCCTTACATTCTCTCTCTGGCTTTCTGTTGTCGTCCTTCCCACCTGTCCTTATGAGGCAACCAGCATGTGTGTGGCCTTCTCAAGGACAAGAGAAAGAGCAACTTCACAAGCACACACAAGAAGAAGGTGAATGTTAATGTCTGTAACATGACGTGTGTGTGGTGAGAGAGAGAGAGAGAGAGAGAGAGAGAAAGAAAGAGGGATAGAGAGAGGTTTTCTACCTCTGTGAATACTGTACCTCTGCCATCATTTCCATTATCATTATTGCTCTGCAGTCATTTAGAGAAAGACATCCATCCCTTCACCTCCATATAGGGCTTAACCACACACTCACCCTGAAACACACTTATTCTAACATCAACACAGACTCATGCACAAACACACTTCACTTAAAGTGCATCTATTCCTGAAACACGCTTTTAACCTGGTGTCCGGTCGGCGCAACGGTACTGTTAACACAGACATAACTTCCTGGACATGTTCTCAAAAAAGATCATGTAGACACAAGCGCATAGTATTATTATGGTGGCTAGCATTTTATCTTTGAAATAACATGCACAATTAAGCATAATGCTTAATGTAATACACTTTAAAGGCACAATATGTAATCTTTGGCCAATAGAGGTCGCTTATTTAAAGCAAAGGCATAGCTTGATGACGCCTTGATTTTCGCGGAATCATGGGAGGTGCTGTCTTCACGTCTACAGCCGGTGAAAAAGAATCTGACGTGCCTCTGGCAGAAATTATATTCATGGATGAGCTAATGTATTTTAGATTAATTAACATTACTATAGTATGAAGCAGGGTGTGGCTGAAAGCTGTTGGAGCTGAAGAGGCCGCTGGAGCGATTGCTAATGAGAGACGAATGCAACACACAGCTCGAGAGCAGCAGAACTTTTATTATGCCTCAGTCGCCACTTCTTCACAGCTTCTTCCAGTCAAGTGTATGTGGGGTAACGCAGAGCTGTTTTATCATATTATATACATTTGTGTGTTGAAAGTTGTTATAATGCTACTCTGTGTGTTCGCTCGGCTGCTACTATAAGACACTTGTTGCACACTGCAGTAAGCTAGATCGATATTAGGCATGGCAAAACATGGTACTCGCAATAAATCAAGCAAACCAGATTTAAACAATAAAACAAATAACATTGTTCTTGTGGTTTTTGTATATTTGAATCCAAAAATATTACATATTGTAACTTTAAAGGGTTATTAAGTGAGTACACCCATAAAATGGTGACAGTGTGTATTGGATCAAACAGAAACTGGACTGCTTGCATGAACGGATTGCATTGACACACAAACTGCAAATAAAGGGGTCATATAATGCCACTTTTACAAGATGTAAAATAAGTCTCTGATGTCCCCAGAGTGTGTATGTGAAGTTTTAGCTTAAAATACCCCGCAGATCATTTTTTATAGCATGATAAATTTGTCACTATTTGAGGGTGAGCAAAAACGCTCTGTTTTTGTGTGTCCCTTTAAATGCAAATGAGCTGCTGCTCTCAAGAAGAGGGCGGAGTTTCAAGAGCTCGTGTTAGCAGCGCCGATTACCTCACGCAGACTCACTTAAAATGTTAGAAACTGTTTGGCCTTTTATGTTCAAAATGGAGTCGGACAATGATGGAGAGTGGGATCTGTTGTAAGATGACTACAGAGCCAGAGAATATATGCTGCATGAAGACAGAACAGGTATAGTTTAGTTTAATTACGATTATAACTTGTCATGTTGTTGTCTTGCTTTTATGACATGCTATTGCATTTGTGTTACGTACTGTATTGCAATAACATGGCCTCACCCCCTTTGTTGCGTGTTCCCAGGGGCAGGGTTTATGTATATTTTAGGATTAGTGATGTCACCAACCCGGGAAGAAGCTTGTTGTAGTCCCTACCAGCCGTTTGTTGTAGTCCTTAAACAGAGAATTCTTTAAAAGAAAATATCTCCCTTTGCATTGAACTTTGAGCGTCATAACTTTGCAAACTAACTAAAGTTTAAAAAGTGAAATCATAATCAACCACCCCTTTAATCAAATGTGCCAGAATGCTGTTCCATGTTGTTAACAACCCATCTTGGTCAATATATTACTGTTTAAACGTTCCTCTCCCCCATAATTTAAAAATAAGTGACTATATGTGAGTGTAGACCAGAGAGAGTAAGAGAGAACGATAAAGTGAGAAAAGTAGAGAGTGGTCTCTTCTCTGGCCTTCCATGGTTCTCTCTTATTACATAACACCGCAATTGAAACAGCTGCACATGGCAGTGCTAAGGTGTGTCCAGAAACTGAGAAATCTTCTACATGCTAAACCATGGTGTTATTCTCCCTCACTCTCTAGCTCTTTTCCTCTCTGTCTCTCTTCGCTGTGTGTGCCAGTAGTGAAGTCACAGATTGGCACGGAGCAGGCAGCCAATAGCCAGCGCAGTCACGACTCAGGAATCTGCCAAGTAAGAGCTGTACATTGGCAACACGCACACAAGCAGTGGCATTGGTAATGCAGAATGTGATAGGGAACTAATAACGGTACTGGTTCAAAATGGAAGTACTACTAAATGGTGCTGAATTAATTTAAAACAAAAATGAAAAATATAAAAATGTACTAAAATAAAAATAAGTATTGTTCATTATATATACATATAATATATAATATTTATATTATAAATTATATATGCATCAATTTTATATTCATGTCTTTTCATTATGTAGAAACACACATTAACTGACATTTAAAAAAACAAATCCTGTTGCTGAAAAAGCAAGTTCATGTCATTATTTGTCAACTACTCAAATGCAGATTCAACATGAGCTCTTTCAGACTGTCCGCTGTGACCAGTGACCGCTCTGTGACCAGCAGCAAACTCTGCTCAGAGGTCATGAGAGTCTGTCACTCTGCTGTCAAGCTTCATTGACGTCTTGATGTAAAATCTACGAGGTGAAACTAAAATGTAGAACTAGAGTTTTCGAGCTGATGGAGAGGCACTCGAGGGAGTACTGCAACCACAGGCCTTGTCAGAAGCAACATCCTTGTTCGACTGACACTAAAGAGCATTTCAGACACTAAAAATGGCTAAACATTTAAGCATGTGAATGTAAGCATGAAATGTACATTTAAGCATGAAATGTAATGACATCTGTGTCCAATATTCTGGTAATTATTTTCAGACTAATTCTAACTGGAGTTCTTTATTCCAACACAAAGCAATTCCGATTTCTTTGCCAGTCGAAAGGCTGAAACAACCTCAAACTAATGTAGCAGCTGATAGCAGCCAGTTTTTATTACATCATAATCATAGTTTGATCATGACAACTCTCTGAATAGTTTTAGCATGTTATTGAATATGACGATGTTAATGTATTTGGTCTTGGCAGACTAGATCTGCTATGCTGCTGCTGCTGCAGAACAAGTATGAACTAATAGATACACAGACAAGCTGCTGTGAGTATGTAAGATATGCTTCTGCTGCTGCATAAATAGACAGACATAAATCCTGTAGCAGATCTAGACAGGTGGAGCTTGGGAAGGAGGGGGTTTTCAGAGGAACTCTGATAGTGCGCTGCAGGAGTAGTTTACAGAAAACAATGAACTGGACTATTAAAATGTTGAGCGATGTTGAATCTCATTGACTGCAATCAGCTTTCATGACTGAACTAGATATTTATTATACCTGCCTTTTCAGGCCATTATAACTGATATGTCCTCACATTTTTAGAAATAGCTAATCATATTTAAAGAGTTGTGTTTTGCATGGCAGCAGAATGAGGAAAAAATTGGCTCTGTAAAACAACAACTTTAAGATCAAGAAAAAGCTTTTGCCAGCTGGTAATGTTGGCAGTAGACTGAACAACTGTGCAAGCAGTAAGCAGTAATCCTACTATGGCTGGCGCCCATTACCTGCCTATCATCAAATCAGGACTACTGAGCGAACATCACATCACAATATTTATATTCAAATCAAAGTTGAAATGTTTTTTAGACCGTTCCTATGCTCCTGGTTCACTAGAAAATGGAAGTAAAGGTCTGTGCTGGTAAAACATAAATAACGTTAATAAATAGATAAATAAATAAATATTTAGTAACATTTAATTTTAGGGTCTTTTAACTAGTTGCTTATTAGCATGCATATTATTTGAATATTGGCTGTTTATTAGTAATTTATAAGCACATATTAATGCCTTATTCTGCATGACCTTATTCTACATTCTTAATCCTACCCAATACCTAAACGTAACAACTAGTTTATTAACTATTAATAAGCAGCAAATTAGGAGTTTATTGAGGGAAAAGCCATAGTTAATAGTGAATACATGTTCCCTATACTAAAGTGTTACCAAATATTTGAATCAATATTTAATATAGAAAATATTTTAAATGATCTTATTTTAACAAAATAAAAGGTTTATAATAAAAAATAAACTATTTTAATAAAATGAAATAAATAAAAATAATAAAATAAAATAAAAAATCTAATAAAAAACAAATAAAATAAAATAAAATAAAGTAAAAAAAAATATATATATATTCTCTTGGACAGAAAGAGAGAAAAAAAGCACACAATCACTTGCTACAAGTGACACAACATGACATTCCAACATAACAGAATGTGTGTGTTTTTGTTTCAGCACGTAAAGGTGTGTATGAATCTGACTGTAAATAGAAATCAAAGCTACAGGAAGCAGCGTGGGGGATGCATTTTATCATCAAAGTGTAGCTCTTTCTCTCTAACACACATAACCACACACACAAAAATACTGCTGTGAAAGTCAGCTGATGCTTACAAATGTGTCCAATGTGCGCACACAGCAGTCGACGGTGAGTAAAAATGTCTGTATTGAGGATGTAGTTAATGATTAGCCATGTTCAGTTTCGCAGCTGCTTGTGTGTGTGGAGATCTGGCTGTGTCTAAAAGCGGGGCTAGTTGATTGATCATCTGCAGTAGTGAAAAGCAGGTTACTGCAGCAGCTAACGAAAACACACACACCCGCTCGCCTTGCTCCATTACGTTTCCCTCGTTCTCATTCTCTTCCCTTCCCCCTCCACCTCTATCCTCCATGTTCTAGTTTTTTTCTCTCCTTCTTCCCATCATTTCTACTTTCAAATATAAAATATATTTACACTACCCTTCAAAAGTTTGAGGTTGGTAAGATTTTTTTAAATGTTTTTGAAGGAAGTCTCTTGTGTTTAACAAGACTGCATTTATTTGATCAAAAACACTATAATGTGAAATATTATTATAATTTAAATGTTTTCTATTTTAATATATACTTTTAAATATAATGTAGTCCTGTGATGGCAAAGTTATATTTTTAGCAGCCATTACTCCAGTCTTCAGTGTCACATGATCCTTCAGAAATCGTTCTATTATGCTGATTTTGAGTTCAAGTAACATTTCTTATTATTATCAATGTTGAAAACAGTTGTGCTGCTTAATATTTTTGTGGAAACCGTGATATATTTCTTTTAGTATTCTTTGATGAATAAAAAGTTGAAAAGACCAGCATTTATTTGAAATAGATTTTTTGTGACATGCATTTACCGTTAAATTTGATATAATGTGTCCTAGCTGAATAAAAGAATACATTTAAAAAAAATAAAAAAATAAAATAAAATAAAAAATCTGACTGAGCCCAAACTTTTGAATGAGTGTGTATATATACAGTGGGTACGGAAAGTATTCAGACCCCCTTAAATTTCTCACTCTTTGTTATATTGCAGCCATTTGCTAAAATCATTTAAGTTCATTTTTTTTCCTCATTAATGTACACACAGCACCCCATATTGACAGAAAAACACAGAATTGTTGACATTTTTGCAGATTTATTAAAAAAGAAAAACTGAAATATCACATGGTCCTAAGTATTCAGACCCTTTGCTCAGTATTTAGTAGAAGCACCCTTTTGATCTAATACAGCCATGAGTCTTTTTGGGAAAGATGCAACAAGTTTTTCACACCTGGATTTGGGGATCCTCTGCCATTCCTCCTTGCAGATCCTCTCCAGTTCTGTCAGGTTGGATGGTAAACGTTGGTGGACAGCCATTTTTAGGTCTCTCCAGAGATGCTCAATTGGGTTTAAGTCAGGGCTCTGGCTGGGCCATTCAAGAACAGTCACGGAGTTGTTGTGAAGCCACTCCTTCGTTATTTTAGCTGTGTGCTTAGGGTCATTGTCTTGTTGGAAGGTAAACCTTCGGCCCAGTCTGAGGTCCTGAGCACTCTGGAGAAGGTTTTCGTCCAGGATATCCCTGTACTTGGCCGCATTCATCTTTCCCTCGATTGCAACCAGTCGTCCTGTCCCTGCAGCTGAAAAACACCCCCACAGCATGATGCTGCCACCACCATGCTTCACTGTTGGGACTGTATTGGACAGGTGATGAGCAGTGCCTGGTTTTCTCCACACATACCGCTTAGAATTAAGGCCAAAAAGTTCTATCTTGGTCTCATCAGACCAGAGAATCTTATTTCTCACCATCTTGGAGTCCTTCAGGTGTTTTTTAGCAAACTCCATGCGGGCTTTCATGTGTCTTGCACTGAGGAGAGGCTTCCGTCGGGCCACTCTGCCATAAAGCCCCGACTGGTGGAGGGCTGCAGTGATGGTTGACTTTCTACAACTTTCTCCCATCTCCCGACTGCATCTCTGGAGCTCAGCCACAGTGATCTTTGGGTTCTTCTTTACCTCTCTCACCAAGGCTCTTCTCCCCCGATAGCTCAGTTTGGCCGGACGGCCAGCTCTAGGAAGGGTTCTGGTCGTCCCAAACGTCTTCCATTTAAGGATTATGGAGGCCACTGTGCTCTTAGGAACCTTAAGTGCAGCAGAAATTTTTTTGTAACCTTGGCCAGATCTGTGCCTTGCCACAATTCTGTCTCTGAGCTCTTCAGGCAGTTCCTTTGACCTCATGATTCTCATTTGCTCTGACATGCACTGTGAGCTGTAAGGTCTTATATAGACAGGTGTGTGGCTTTCCTAATCAAGTCCAATCAGTATAATCAAACACAGCTGGACTCAAATGAAGGTGTAGAACCATCTCAAGGATGATCAGAAGAAATGGACAGCACCTGAGTTAAATATATGAGTGTCACAGCAAAGGGTCTGAATACTTAAGACCATGTGATATTTCAGTTTTTCTTTTTTAATAAATCTGCAAAAATGTCAACAATTCTGTGTTTTTCTTTCAATATGGGGTGCTGTGTGTACATTAATGAGGAAAAAAATGAACTTAAATGATTTTAGCAAATGGCTGCAATATAACAAAGAGTGAAAAATTGAAGGGGGTCTGAATACTTTCCGTACCCACTGTATATATATATATATATAAATTATTAGAATGTCCAAGTAGCTTTTTTATACAAAGTCAGTGTAAATAGGGACAAATTTGTTACCATTCACTTATGGAAGAGAGAAGTTTGGTCAAAAGAGACTTTTTGTTTTCCACGTATGAAAGTAGGCAGTACAAGTATGACAAGTAAATGATGACAGAGCTTTCATTTTGGGTGAACTAGTCCTCTAACTAGCTTAACCAGCAAGCCTCCCTTTGTCAATCATAATAATAATGCTAGTTGACCAGCATTTTGCTAACCAAACCAGCACTAATCAGCATAAATGAGCTTTTCAGGATTTTCACTCCATCGTGGATTCTTCAGCCTCTCATCTCCTTCTCTCCAGTCCATACATCTTTCCACATCTCCCAACACCTTCTCTCTCTCTCTCTCTCTCTCTAATTTTCCAATATGTCAAAGCCCAGGGGAATGGAGTAATGGAGTCACATGACCCTGCCCTTCTTTAGAACTGCAATACTACAACACACCCCCACACACACCAGTCTGTCTCTCTCTCTGCTTCCCTGTGAGGTGACATTTCAGACGTGCCCTGATGGTTGCTCCCTATAGTGTTGCTGTGATCTGCCCTGTGTTTGAGAATCCGTGTGTGTGTGCGTGTGTGTGTGTGTGTGTGCTCATTAAGGCATGAAGGAGCCAGCGTCCATGCAACCAGACCTCTGCTGTGTACATAGTGTTGCTTCGCACAGAGAGTTCCAGAGGGGGCGTGTCTGTCTCTTAAGGTATGCGAAATCTTTTAGCATACATGTTACGGATAATGTGAAGTCAGCCAGTCATAAGGCAATCTATATATATGTCATCTATTTTATATCTGAGTTAAGAGCTTTAAAAGGCCATGAAATGCTTAGTAAAAGCAAAAAGTCTGACTTCATGCTAAAGTAAAAATAACGATCAGTGTAGTCTGAATCATGAACAAACAACTCTTTTAATTAATCTGTCAAAAAGAGCCACTCTGATTTTAATGTTCAGTCCTTCACTGAACATACAAATTATTACACAATGATGTTTGACTTCAGAACGCCGCCATCGACGAAACAGAATCAAGCATTCTAGAGAGCCATCTAACAATTGTTTATATTGACTCATAAATCGAGCAGCTAAAATTATATTTCATTTGGTCTCTGCAGTTTGTATACAAGAGCTATGTCATCAGACATCATGCAGTGAGTGTGTTTGTTTAACTCACCCCGTGAGCACCACTACAAAGTCCATCACGTTCCAGCCGTTTCTCAGGTAGGAGCCCTTGTGGAAGGCAAATCCCAACGCAAGAATCTTAATGCCCGACTCAAAACAAAAAATAGCAATGAAATAGGGCTCTGTGTCATCCTGCGAGAGAAAGAAAACACACAATGCCTGGATTTATTAACAAGTAACTCTCAAATTGTCCTGTGCATACTTGAACAGAAATGAGCAGATGAAATAATGTTTATATGGCAGTGTTAAACTACTCTTTTATTGTGTGTGTCTGCCTGGTATTCCCTATGTTATGGGGACCCTTGTGTCCCCACAAGGACAGTAATACCAGTAAATTTTGACCTTATGGGGACTTTTTAGGGTTAGGTTATAGTTTTTATAATGAGTTGTACTGTATATAAAAACAATAGAAGTCTATGCAGTGTCCCCATTTAGATAGCTAAGTAAGTGTGTGTGTGTGTGTAGGTTTGGCTATATATGTGAGGGCCTAATGTCCTCACTTAAATAGTGAAATATTATGACAACCGACTAGTGAGGACATTTTACTGGTCCTCACTAGTTAAAAGTCTATAGGGGCTTTTGCACCGGAGGAATGTTTTCATAGTTCCTATAACCAGTGTTGGGGTAACGTATTACAAGTAATGCAAGTAACGTAATCAGATTACTTTTTCCAAGTAACTAGAAAAGTAACGCATTACTTTTAAATTTACAACACAATATCTGAGTTACTTTTTCAAATAAGTAACGCAAGTTACTTTGATTTCCCATTTATTGACTGACAACTCTCCTGTCTGCATGTTGAGAGAAATCATGAACTCATTTGGGTTCGTTTTTTGTTTTTATTGTTAAAGAGTGCTGAACTTTCTTGTCTGAGTTGCGCCCTCTACAGTATAGGAGTGAATTTGCATGAGGCTTGTTCATTTTACTTATGGTGTGAAAGGGCCTTAACATTTTTGTTATTAAAACACAAACAAGCAAGCCCAGCCCAGATGAAAAAAAAGTAATGCAAAAGTAACGTAATTTCCATAAAAAGTAACTAAGTAAAGCAATTAGTTACTTTTTAGGGAGTAACGCAATATTGTAATGCATTACTTTTAAAAGTAACTTTTCCCAACACTGCCTATAACTAGTACCCCCTTTTTAACGTGTTCGCACTGCAGGAACTGGGAATGATTTTAGTTATAGGAATGCCTTTTCGGGGGACTAAATAGGGTTTATGCCGAACGTCACACAAACAGGAAAACAGGTCTCATGGCATCCGCTTGTCAAGAAAGTGTTAACGGCAGTATGAAGTGACGGCGATATCTATGGACTTTTAAGGTAATCAACTAACCTAGCTAGTTCTTTTTATTGTTGCCATTTTATTCGATTTAAATATCTAAATGTTAGTTAGAAGAATAAAAAATTTTTTGAAATTAATCTGCATATGTGATGGACATCGGTTATGCTAATCTTTGCTCACTAAAACGGCTCGATATTTAATGACGCACATAAAAAAGACCTGAACCGGAAGCGATGCAAACTGTTTTACAGAAAACAGAAGTTTGTTCTGCATAACCCCCATTAGCTCCTACTTGAGTAGTGTCTAACTCAGCACAATAGGAACTACCAATGACGTAAGCGTACATTGATTGGCCGCATACGAAACACTGGAACCCATAATTTTTATAAAGCCATGTAAACACGCAGTTTACTTACAGTAAACATTACATACTGTATACTGTATATTGGTGCGAATGCAACCAGGAAAATGGCCCTAGGGGAAAATGTAGTTCTCAAGGGTGGCTGTTATGTTATGGTGGCTAGTTCCTATAACTGAACTCCAACAACTAACTGGTGCAATAGCCCCTTATGCAATGTCTTCACTTATATAGTGAAACCAGTGTGTGAGTGTTGCACTTTACCAGTCGTTCTGACAGTGGAGTTTTGTCTCCATCTGGTAAATGTTGTTCAAGAGCCAGTACGATGCAGTTGGCAATGATGGTGGTCAAAATCATCCACTCAAATGGAGTAAGAGGCAAAGTTAAGGCTCAAATCAAACATATTTATAGTTCAAAAGTATTTTTACCATAATATTAAAATAACAATGCAGTCATAAAAATGTATTAACTTTGCCATGTTACAAAAATGAACAAATATAATGTCAAAATATGAATTTTATTATACTATAATATTATGAGAAATTGTATTAAGGAATTAATATTACAACAACAACAAATCATGCGCATGTAATGTTGTCCGCTTGCAGAGTTTGGATAAACCATGTGCGATCAAGTGTGAGTGATACGGAGCTGTAGGCCTGGGCTCACACATATACATACAAAAATAAACACACACACACACACACACACACACACACACGAAGTGGGCTGCAGGGCTGTATTAAACAGATGAGTGTGGATAGATTCAGCCTGGCTGTAATAGAGCACTCATTATCCAGTTACTGTGTGTCTCTTCACCAGCTGCCACTGGCACTGATACCACACACACACTCTCAACACTTGTCATAACTGCTTATGTCATGCATGTGACATACAGACAAGCACACACACACACACACACAAAAACACATGCAGTCCTTGTGATGACTGCTACACACTTTGGTAATATTTTAAGATGATTAATTACACGAATAAACATGTTTGCATTACACTACATGATGAAAACCAGAAATGTACTGTAGATCATCTGCATTCAAACTATTAATAATATCATGAACCTTTGATACTATGTGTATATGTACTGTATACATTTCACATATTTCTTTACAAAGCAAAAATAGTTTCTTAAACAGCTTTTATATCCAAACATATTAAAACAAGATACACTTATCTTTTTTAAGTTTTAGAGGATAAGAAAAATAATATATAATATAATATAATATAATAAAAAAACTGAAACATTGCAGGAATTGTAGAAGCTCTAAACCTGTTTCCGAGTTTAGTTTCTTATATTGCTTACACTTTAGAT
>RJVU01075544.1:3710904-3721452 GCA_003731715.1 Anabarilius grahami | reverse complement strand
AATATAATATAATATAATATAATATAATATAACGCAGACAACAAAACAAGACGAAAACAATGAAACTTAGCAGAAATTGTAGAAGTTTAATACAGATGCCCCAGCAAAATGTGACATCATATCCTGTTCCTCATTGTGTTGCCTTAAGTAATTTCAAGACCTTAAGTATTAGACTCAACACATATTGACAACACACCTGATTTATTCTATATGCATTATGCAAATATCAGGGCTCCAGACTAACATTTGAGAGCAGTAGCATCAGTGCCACCAAGTTCTACAGATGGTGTCACCAGAACCTGCTTTGGTAGCACTTCTATACTATGTTTCATACTGAACTGACCGACAGCTTCAGTGATTATAAAATGAGTGCTCTTTACTTGCTTTCTGTGTAATTCAGTCGTAATTTTGAAAAAAAAAAAAAAAAAGTTTTGTTTTTCATGAGATTTTGTGACTTTTCCCACTTCATACTTCAGTACAAAAAGTGCCAAACTTTGATGATTTTATATTTTATGATAGCGTTTGCATGTCTAAATATAAATTCAGTAGCAAAACGTGTGGAAAAAAATACAAGGGAGTGGAAATGGCTAAAAAGCATATAAATGCTCCTCTGCTAACATCTACTGGTTATAGTGGTAATTTCATGTCTTTATTTTTAAATAAAAGTGTTTGTTTTCCATGAAGTGTTTTTCCTACATCTTGAAACTTTTAGTTTTACAAATGGGGACAAGTCCTTGAAAAGTGCTTGAATTTCACTCTCAAAAGACTGTACGAACCCTGAAATTAATAATGTAAATACATTCTAGTATTTCTGCCACAATACCATGGCCACAGTTAGCATTACTACCTTAAATCCATGGTGAATGCTGGTGACTTGTCGACTGAAAAGCCTTCTATAACTTGCTCATTCATGGCACAATGTTTCTCCTGGTTTCCACGTCAGCGCTGTTTGATCCGATATGGTTTATAACAGAGAATTCTGCAGAATGCTTCTGACTAGATCTCGCAGTAATGTTATTAATTCTGCAGCTAATTCAACCGCTTTCTCAGTGGATATCCCAGCGCTGTGTAGTAACAGTGTCATGTGATCAAAGATCGGCCCGCGAGTACCTGCCCTGATCTCAGGCTGCGTTGTCTATTATAGGTCCGAGCTGATAAACGAGCAGAGTTTCGTTACACTTTTGTTTCTTTTGCTGTTTGATGTTTCTCATATGAAACAGAAATGGCAGCTCTATCAGTTGGGCAACGAAATGAAAAAAAGTTCGCAAATTGGTCGAAGTCTATAGCCCTGCATATGAACATGGCACCAGAATTCACCTCAATCTGTCTGCATACTGCATGTAAACTGTTCAAAGTACATCAGTTATTTTGTGGCGCAAAAAGAGCAAACACAGACCTCTCAGGGAAACAAGCTCACATCATGACTAAGTCCTTAGACACACACACACTATTTATTCAGAGCTCATTGAAATTACCAACACACAGTTAGCTCAGGGCTAACATGGCTAGCAGTACAGTGCATGCTGGGAGACTTAAAGTGGTATCCATGGCAACCACTCCAGTGCTGAAGTGAGCATGTGCAGAGCAGTTGTTCTGAGAAACAAAATGTGAGCATTTGTGCAAACCCTTCACAGCAGAAAACCACAGAGATGATGCAGAGTGCTGCACGCTAAACTACTAAACAGCTGAAATCTTGCCTTCTCATTTCAACAGTCTTATCTCTTGTTTTGTTTCTCTATCTACCTATAAATCGTGCAGTGCTAATGGCTGTTCCTGGAAAAAAAAAATCAGCTGGAGTGGTAAAGCTATCTGCAGCTCATAATGTGCCCTTAATAATTCACATCTCAATTTTAAGACTCAGATAGAGAGATGGAGAGCAAGAGAGACAACAAGGGTGAAAGAGAGAGAAGGAGAGAAAAATAAGACAGAGAAGGACAACAGTGAGAATGTAGATGTATTTAAATGAGGAGGAAAAGAAAAGGAAAGGCAAGGAGAGCTGGCAACAGAGAAAGAGAGAGAGAGAGGCAGAAGAGCTGTGAAATGGAGAGTTGGCCAGCATCTGAGAGAATCTTCTGCCTCTCTCCATCAGCAGTTTAAATGTGTATTAGACTAATAAGATGTAGTGATGGTGCCAGTTCCTTCTTTCAATCTCTTTTGCTTTAATTAAAAAGTCTGTGCACAGATCCAATACAGCCAAAGACATACAATGTTCTCCTCCTATATACTGTATACATATTTGTCTCTTCCTCTCACACACATACACACCTAGTTACCTATAGCTACACACCAAAAATATATATTTTTAAAAATCTTAATCAGATTTTTTTTTTGTTTTAGTATCTAAACAGCTTTAAATTATGATAAATGTACTTATTTTCAGAGAATACAACTTCAATTAAGCTACACAATTTAGTTGTTTATGCTTTAAGAAAAAAATAAAATGAAGTAAAAACAACAACAACAACATGTTTACATTTAGGTTTATGCTTAAAATAATATTTTTTATATGAAGTAACAACAATAACTAATAAATATTATTATTATTATTATCATCATCATCATTATTAGAATTATTATTTAATATCTTATACAATTTGCAAAATGCTGCTCAAGTAAATTTATCTTGTTTTAAACATGTTTAAATATATTTACTGGAAAACATGACAAGAATACAGATTAAGAAAATGTTTTAATTTAAAAAAAAAATTATTTTTTTTTGTAAAAAAAGCTAATTATTATAATTACAGAGCGACCTCAGCGTAAACTTAAAGTCCCCCTGAAATCATAATTTAAGTTTTTTAGCTTTTAGTATGAATATGTTATCCTTAAGGTTATGAATAAGCTGGCGTGTTCCAAAACAATGACAAAATTCGCATTTTGGAGATATAAGCATTCTAAATTTACAGTCGCTCACTTCCGCTAAAATGGATTATATGACATCACATCGTACTTCAGCTTCTCGTCAAATCTTCTGTCCAATCAAATGCTCTCTAGAATCTGAAGTCCCGCCCCCTCCTACACTCTTACAGATGCTGAAGCTGCGGCTGAAATCTGCCATTTGCTCACACATTTACTAGTTTCTACATGGTGAAAGGCAAATAGTGCACTATATAGAGAATAGGGAATGATTCAGACAGTGTAAATATGCTTTCCTTTGACGCAAATGAAGTCCGTTTTCGCGTTGTGTCACATGAACTGCCGCAACGCGAGCAGTCTGCTCTGGTCCAGAGACATGAGAACGCAGAGCGGATCACAGACCACAAAAGGTATCGGACCCATTTGAATTCTGCACAGAATGCTGTATATTAAAGCGATATAAAGGACATTAGAAGGGGAAACGGTTAGAGCAGGGGTAGGCAAGTTCGGTCCTAGAGAGCCGCTGTCCTGCTGAGTTTAGCTCCAACCTTAATCAAACACACCTGAACAAGCTAATCAAGCTCTTCAGGATTACTAAGGCTATAGGCAGCTGAAGGTTTTTTTTCAGGGTTGGAGCTAAACTCTGCAGGACAGCGGCTCTCTAGGACCGAACTTGCCTACCCCTGGGTTAGAGATTAGAAAGAAACTGAGGTTTTACAGAGTCTAACGGCTCTGGCCGAGCTGTAACATAACGAAACGCTTTAATTACGTCAACACATTGAATCATGCTGTGCATTCCAACACTCTTCAGTGGGCCTTTAAGACCCACAGTCCATTCACTGTCCATCTAATGCACATTGCTCACAAAACAAAAAAACTTTCATGGAAAGAACTAATCTGATTGGCTAAGTGAGAACTTCTAGCAGTAAAACGAACTCTTTTCCACACTGTATGTCATTTAGTCTGGCTGTGTGAAATCTAACCTCAAACCAAACTCTAACCTTACCCCTGAAAGACAAGGTTTTTGCATTAAAAAATTATGAATCATTTTTACTATTAAGGATGTCCCCAATGGTAGATTTTGTCAGATTCAGCTAACTTCTAAAGGGTAAATTTTCCTTTAAGTATAGCTTAAAAACACACACACACACACAAACCAAACCATAACATTACTTCTCTATCTGCCTTTTTATGTCCTTAAAACCTTCCCATGACCACCTCTTCTTGTCCTTACAAGCACTTTTCCCTTCACCTCGCACACACTAACATACTGTACACTCCCTCCCATGCGCACACTGCATTATCAAGCATCAGCATATTGACGCTAGACTGCTCACAACTAAAAACTCCATATTATATTATCAGAAAGCAATCCAGAGGAGAGGAGAGACGTCTAATACGGTCAGTTAGCCCTCCAGGCTTTAGACTCTTTTCATGGGCATTGTTTAAAGGACAACAGGTCACATGACCTGCATTGTCTGCACTTCACATTATGACATTGTGCATTTCTATTAATTTGAACTCAGCTTTGTCGTATTTGTGTAACAGCCGTGAAACGGCTGACTGACCTTTAGTTACACACCTTTAGTTTGTGTGTGTAAATGTTTAATCTAAAAAAAAAAAAATCAAGCTCAAATGAACACTTCTGCCACTTCCTGTGAGAACTTCATTGTAAATTTGACCTTTGAGTTGACAGCACTTTGTTAGTTAGTGACAAGAACTACACATCTTATAACTGCATGTGTTTAACTGACATAGACGTGTTGGGCAGCGAATATTTTTTCAAGGGGTTTCTGCTCTCTAGATTTTAGCTGACAATGTGCTTTAGGGGGAAACAAAGCTGATGAGATGAACACATTTCAACTGAAATAAAACAAACAACCTTACAAATTAAATGAAAGAACCCACAAGACTCAGCAAGGGCTCTAGCCAACTCGCTTGCCTCGCTTTCCCATTCTCTTTGGCACACCATGGTCTTCCTGTCTCCATCTTTGCATTTTCCTTTCCTCTTCGATTGCTCAGTTTTTCCTGCAGAGGGACCTGAAGCGCGCGCGTGTGTGTGTGTGATCCATCATGCTAAAAAGCCTTCAGTTATGAATTCCCCCTCCTGTTCCATATACGCTACACTAAAAATAGATACATGACAGATTAAAGAGTCTGCTCCTCTCCTCCTTGAAACCCATTTCTTTCACTCTGTCACTCTCTTTTTCAGTATTTTATTATTTTTGACGTTAAATTCTACTGCATCCTGCTCCGTTCTGGTCTTTAGAGGTCTAAGTGACTCTTGATTCACAGAGATTTGTTCGTTGCTCCACTGTCTTAGCACCCTCTTCTCTCATTTCCCCACTCTCTCTCACTCTAACGCCCTCCATATAGCTTTCTTCCTCCATCAAGGATCCCTTTAATGGTTTTCATTGCGGTAAGCCTGTGTGAGCTGACTGCTGGATGCTAACTGCACGCACATGAGGGCTGTTTTACTGATGCAATATGCAGAAAGATTCTGATTCTGCAGCTGGAGTAACATTACATTCAATACCAACACACTCATATAAACAGTCTGCCCTAATACATCTAAAACAGGGATGGTTCAACTAAAATTAAAATTCTGTCACAAGTTATTCACACTCATGTGTGATATTCTTCTATGGAACACAAAATATATTTTTATGCCCAATAACCATTGCTGGTTTGGACTGCATTGACTTTCATTTTATGAACAAAAACAGTGAACTATCCCTTTAAGTACTGCACAAGATTCCACATGGTATCAATATCTGATTGACATTAGCCAGTAGAATTTCTTAATTAGTTTCCATTTACTGTAAATCTGTCCAAATATACCCAAATAATTCAAAATCTAAACTAAATTCCCCATGTCCCCAAATTTTAGCATGGTATCTTGTATATATGTATGTATGTATATAAAAGTAAAAAGTTATTATGTTTTATTTAGCAAGCCTGTAGCCACCTAGATCATAGATGGAAAAGGATAAAATAATATAAATAATAAATAAATAATAAACAATCTCTGACATTTAATAAACTATTTGATTGACAGCGGTGGTCCTAGAGGCAAAACTGCTCAGAATGAGGAGTTCTATCATATGGTATGAATGTTGTGGGCATGTGCAAAAAATAAATAAATAAAAATAATCGCATAATATACAATCCTTTATGCACACGAGAAGTGCAAAGGTGGCCAATTTCTTTCAAATTTCTCACATTCTTCTAGGGCGATGAGTCAAACAGGCCCAGTGAGTTTCGTTCCGACAGTCTCCGTTAACTTTGTATGACAGCCACTGGAAATTCATTGGCCGACGGCGGCCGTGTTTTTGCAATATGCGAATGTCTTCATAAACAATCATGGCACCTTGGACAAAGACACCGCATGCCAGTTTTCAAATCAACTGAACTGACTGTTGCGTAGCTATAGCCATTTTCATATTTCTTTTCATTTTATAGCGCCACCAAGTGGCCAGTCACTGCATCCTTTGTCACGCGACCACAGACCGAGCCCGTACAAAGGTGTACCAAGTTTAATAAAATTAAGTCATTCCGTTCAAGAAGGATAACCGTTTTAGTAAAAGCGGCCACGCCCATGGAACGTTTTGGTGTCCATCGTGGACGTGAATCAAAATATTGACTATTTTTATTATTATTATTGACAGTCTGACTTCAGAGAATCTTTCTACACTGGTTTGGTTCCAATTGAAAAACCTAGGACTAGTTCGCTAAAGTAAGTTTTCCAAAAAATCCAAAAATTTCGCCAGGGTGACGATCGAATCAGTGTGTTTTGTTCGTCGATATAAGACACTTGAGCCTGCGACGAATGGTTTAGGAGTTATGAGCCATTACGTACTTTTGATCGCTGTAGCTCCACCGTGGGGTGAGTACTACAATCCCTCAAAGTTTCAAGTCTCTACGACTTACGGTTTGGTCTGCCCGATCACTTTTAGGGTAGAATGCTGATCCTTTGAAATTCTAACAATTACAATAGGGTTTCAGTGCTACACATTTGAACTCCTAATTATAAATAATTGAGAAGCAAAAAAAAAAGTACAATAATTAAGCACCAAATCAGCATATTAGAATGATTTCTGAAAGATCATGTTTTTTTTTTTGTTTTTTGTTTCTTATGAAAACTGACCCAAAGCTGTTTGTTGGTCAGACTCCATTGAGAAATCCAAATGCCTGGTGATTTGAACAAAAGTGTCGCTGCCATACATGGAAACAACAGCACACACCATCCACCTGTGAGATTGGAAACATATATGTGTTTGCTGCCGGTGATCATATTGATCTGTTCTGGCTGGGGTTGTGTTTGTCTTATGTTGTGATATTGATATAGATTGTATGGAAACACATCCTTTGGTTTCAACCACAATTTCAAGCTGTTCTTCTTTACAGCTATGATCTGTGTGACTGTAATATTAATATTATTACCTGCTTACTTTCCAGAACCTGCTGAAAATTGCCCACAATTCATCTAATCCAATGAAAAATAAAATATAATTGTAATTATGAAATAAATTCAGCTGTATATTCTGTAAATGATGACTTCCCTTACTTCTCTCCATCTCTCTCCTGCCTTGTTCTTTGACTTTTTTTAAACAAATATTTGTGTTTTAATATTCTTAATCTGTCCTTTATTGCACAAACACCATCTCACCCACTGTATCATTCTGCATCCCTTGCATTAGTGCTAAAGGTTAGTTAACAGGATGATTGGGGCTCTAATGTGCAGGGATGTAAAATGTGATTCATACTCAATATGAATATAGCAGAGACCGTTGGTTGTTTTCACAATTTTATCTCCAGGGAATATTTCTTAGGGAGGGTTTATTTTTAAGCCCAATTTCTGTAAAAGCACATATGTTTTGACTACAAAAAAAGTGAAAGATCATCAAAGGTCATTGCCTGGGAACAAAGATACAATTAGAGGGGAACTATATGGTGTAAGTTGTCACATTGGGTATCAGCAAAATTTAGATGACAAAACAATTATTAAGCACAAAGCTAAAATGTTAAAAGTATCATACAAAAATATTAAACAACTGTTTTAGCCAACAGAAATTTTGAGTAATAAATGTAAACTAATCTTTAAAGTTTGGGGTCAGTATGATTTTTTTTGAAGTCTCTTATGCTCACTAAGGCTGCATTTATTTGAACAAATATACAGTAAACAGTAATATTGTGAAATTATTACCATTTAAAATAACTATTTTCTATTTTATAATATATTTTAAAATGTAAATTCATTCTTGTGATGGTAAAGCTGAATTTTAGGCATGATCCTTCAGAAATCCTTCAATTATGCTGATTTGCTGCTCAAGAAACATTTCTTATTTTTTATCAATGTTGCAGACATTTGTGCTGCTTAATATTTTTGTAGAATCTGCATGATAACTTGTCAAAAAATGACTAAAAAAAGTGAAAGTTAGTGTGGAGGACAGAATTTTTTGTGACAACTAGCCCCACTCCCTCAAAATTCACTTCTAACCACCCTTGTGTGTCTATATATGAGGACAGGAGTTTCATAAATGTATGTATATATTTTTCAGCTATATTCGGACATTCACTCAACATTTCTGTCATAAAGGCCTTTACTCTATTTTAATATTTACAGAATGTCCGTCATTTTGACACGCCTCCTTTTCACTCACTCTTCACTTCAATTTCTCTCTCATTCCCCCATTTATCCTTCAGTCTTTCTGCATCATCTCAGTAAACACTGAATACTTCTAATTTCTTCCACTTCCTCTCCAGTCTTTAAACGTCAAATCCGGCACTTTTCACACCCTGACATCTGCATGTTTCTCTCGGTCTGCCCTGTATTAAAAAGCTTTTTGTTGCTTATTGCACCCTGTTTTCTCTCCGCTCCTCCTCGTCTTATCGTTTATCCTTCTTTTTCAGCCTTTTTTCCTTTCCCTCCTGCATTTCTGCTTCCTTCTTCCTTCTCTCTCTCTCGTTTGAGAGTGCTGCACATCAATCATACAATCTTAATTCAGTCAGAGCGCTAGTGCCGCCTCAGCATTTCTGCAGAGAGAGAGAGAAGATAGAGGGAAGAAAGAACATAAACAGTGGCGGAACAGACGGAGAGAGAGCCCCTAGTGAGAGAAACTGAAATGGAGAGTGTGAGGAAGAGAGATGGGTGTATAAACAGAAAAGAGGGAGAATGAGAGAGAGGTTTCGGAACTGAGGGTGCAGGGGAAGAAAAGATGCAGTATTTTTTTTCTGCTTGACTGCAAGTGGGCTTCAGGTCAGCTGACTTAAAAACACTGGACCACAACTGCGATCATGTGTTCACATATCATAAAACAGACATGCATGCACGCACATGCATAATAAGTACTCGTTTTCAGAACACACATTTGTAAAAACACATATTAACAATTAGGGTGGCCCTCTGGCCAGAGTGAGAGTTTTGGGTCTATCGAGGTTAACTGCTTAAATATTAGCTCAAAAATGAAATAAAATAAAATAAAATAAATCAAAACAGGTAATTGTTTGGGGATCCAAACTCTCAACTTGCAAGCATGAGATGTTTCAATAGCACCTCTGATTTAAACTTGCATAATGGCATTAGAAAATGTGAATTCAATTTTAGTCGATTCAAAACTCGAATTCAAAGTGTTATTGCTCTAATCAATATATATATATATATATATATATATTTTAGGGCTGTCAAAGTTAACACGTTAACGCATGCGATTAATTCAAAATCCTTAACGTGTTAAAATAATTTAACACATTTAACGCAAAAAATTACTGAAGCATGTAAAATTGTGCCTTTAACGTAATTTACGTCACACAGTTAGATGATCTTAAAAGTCCATGCTGATTATATTAGAGATGGCAGAGAGAATTATTCATTCCAGTGTCTGTTTCGCTTTAAAACACGAACTCTGTCATATTCTGTCATTGTATCTGAAGAGCACGACCCCTTCCACATCACACTGTTCCTGTCTGAACGGAACGTCGAAACATCCCACCGCTGTATGGCCAGATGATATGAAAACTATGTTTCTCGGCTGGATAAAGCAAACCAGCGTCTCGCAATGAAAGTTTTGATGAACAACAAATCATGTATGAGCGCTCTCAACGCACTGATCGCACATTGTATTTATGCACAGAGACGTTTCAGTACATTCACGTTGTTTTCACACACATTCAGGATAATGTTTGGATTTGTCCTGTGTATGTTGCTGTGTACTTTACTATATATGCAGGTCAAGGCGGTTGGTTTAGGTTTTTCTGGCATCTCCATGTAGTCCTGTTCAGTATCGCAACTTGACTTGTCTAAAATGTAAACAAGCTCTTTGCTGTTGCACATACTATACACTGTGAATTCTGAAACTTTTTTTGCAGTGTTTTTTTTTTTTTTATGGGTGCTTTGGTGTACATAAATGTATGAATTAAATGGAATCATATCATTTGGTTATTTGGTGTCCTTTTTTGGAAAGACACCTAAATTTACCTTGAAAAAAGCTGAAAAAACAGTTTTTTGAAAATCACTTCAATCTTATGGTTTACTTTGCTGGATATAGGCAATGACGGCAAAATGGACGTGTTAAACAAGATAAATGGTGTCTGCTTAATTTCACGATAAGTGTGCAATTAATCGCAATTTAAAAATTTAATCTATTGACAGCCCTAATTATATATATATATATATATATATATATATATATA
>RJVU01075544.1:3683386-3710895 GCA_003731715.1 Anabarilius grahami | reverse complement strand
GATATTTTGGTTAATAAAAATGAAAATGATTCAATATTATTTCTTTTCAGATTGGGAGAAAACTAGAGAAAAAACATGAAACTGGAAAATGAAATATTTAGCTAATTAATAATAATAATAATTAGATATTATCAAAAGGCTAAAATACATAGTGTACTTTTGATTTTATCACTATTTGTCCTTTAGAGCGGCCACACTGTATATGTTCTCCATATATTTCCGGCATGAATACTGTCCACATTGGACTACATGCATTACTGTGGCCAGGCACTTAAAAGTTCTTTCTGTTTTATAGAGCTTCTGTATTGATTGGAGCAACAGCAAACGCACAATATGCCACCGAGCACAACCCGCTACAGTGAGGCTACATCAGCATTACTTGACTTAAACATATCAACACTTTTCTTCTCTTAAAGAAGCATTTGTGCAGTAATTGCATGTTTATAGAGCTACAAAGAACTTGGATGTTATCCATTAAGAACTGCAAGTGTTCAGTATTTCTTACAGTAATACATATTTCTCCATGTCAATACCCCTGCGTTGTGTGATCCGCAGAGAACACCGTAACATTTTGGCTCCCGGGCTGAACTGAGCTTTCTGAGCTTCAGCCAAGTGAAGCAAGTGCTGATGGGACTTGATGGAATGTCAATGGCCCAATGCAATCTGGGAGATCTACTGCGAACCGGTGGGGCGCACCTGCGTATGCGTGTGTATGTGTGTAAGGCGTGCATGTCAGCAAGGCCAGGCCCTGATAAGAGAGGCTAAAAGCTTGCAGTCTCAGCACCGCAACTTCTAAATTGTCCCAAGGGAGATTTAGGACCCTGGGGGGAAAGTCAGAGCTTGCACAACCCACCCTCCAAATGAAAAAAAAAAAAAAACCTTTCCCCAATCCACTTCTCATTTAGAGGAGTGAGAAAAATGCTTGGGTCAGAGGGAAAAGGACTCACGGATCAATGAGGGGTATTGATAAGTTAAGACTACAGCGCATTTGTTGATAAGGTGTATCCGTGTTCTGAACAATCAACTGTGACCCACAATAACCCCAGTTATGAAGCAAAAAAACCAACATTCGTGTCTGATAACAGTAATATTTTACAGATTTAACTATTGACGATTAAAGACAACAAAAAGGAAAAATATAAATAAACATCTATCCTGAAAAAAACAACAACTCTATTACTACAGTAATACTATTATCAAAATGATTTTTATAATATTCTATTATTTATTACAAATAATTTTTTATCATATTTTGATAACCAGATTATCTTTTTCTATTTAAGGGGTCATTTTAAATTATTTTAATATGATCCTTGAGTTTCACTTATAATGTTAAAGGTGCCCTAGAATCAAAAATGTAATTTACCTTGGCATAGTTGAATAACAAGAGTTCAGTACATGGAAATGACATACAGTGAGTCTCAAACACCATTGTTTCCTCCTTATGTAAATCTCATTTGTTTAAAAGACCTCCGAAGAACAGGCGAATCTCAACATAACACCGACTGTTACGTTACAGTCGGGATCATTAATATGTACGCCCCCAATATTTGCATATGCTAGCTCATGTTCAATGCATTAGACAAGGGCAGCCAGTATTAACGTCTAGATCTGTGCACAGCTGAATCATCAGACTAGGTAAGCAAGCAAAGACAATAGCGAAAAATGGCAGATGGAGCAATAATAACTGACATGATCCATGATATCATGATATTTTTAGTGATATTTGTAAATTGTCTTTCTAAATGTTTCGTTAGCATGTTGCTAATGTACTGTTAAATGTGGTTAAAGTTACCATCGTTTCTTACTGTATTCACGGAGACAAGACTGTCGTTATTTTCATTTTTTAAACATTTGCAGTCTGTATAATTCATAAACACAACTTCATTCTTTATAAATCTCTCCAACAGTGTGTAATGTTAGCTTTAGCCACGGAGAACCATCAAACTCATTCAGAATCAAATGTAAACATCCAAATAAATACCACACTTACGCGATTAGACATGCTGCATGACGAACACTTTGTAAAGATCCATTTTGAGGGTTATATTAGCTGTGTGAACTTTGTTTATGCTGTTTAAGGCAAGCGCGAGCTCCGGGGGCGGGGAGCACGAGAATTTAAAGGGGCCGCAGCGTGAATCGGCTCATTTATAATGATGCCCCAAAAAATTAATAAAAAAAAATCTATGGGGTATTTTGAGCTGAAACTTCACAGACACATTCTGGGGACACCTTAGACTTATGTTACATCTTTTGAAAACACGTTCTACGGCACCTTTAATAAAGTAATAAAAAACGTAATACTATGTCTGAAATTATCCTTTTTTTAAGTGACTGCTCCTTAAGGTTTGTCAGTAAATGCCACTGTTATGATTGGTTAACATCATTGCATTGGAAACAGTATCAACACCCACTCGCTATTGTACGTAAGTGTTTTGAAAACATCATTCATATAAAACCGTCATTTACAGACAAAGCATTATGATATCACTTGCTTACATTTTGTGATGCAGCTGCTGTAAGATCAGTTAGCGGCTTCATCTTTCAAGAAAAGTTTCTTTGCAAACTCTCCATTACAGTGTGGCTCATTTACAATAAGCTTGCTGCTGTAGTCAGTGTTACAATGTGTTCGTCCGAACACCGATTACAAATCTTGGCCACCGCGGCACTGTTGTTTTGCTTTTTTATAGAAATAACCGTTTAGTTCAGTTGGACAACGGACGCTAAAGTTATAAACTGAAAGCATCTGCTCTGCTCCATACATAGTAGCATAGTCGCAGCACAGTGCAGTCAGATTTCACTTAATACATGACAAGAGAGAGACTACTGACAAGACAATGGCGGAGGATTTGGTGCGCAACAGATCCTGAGCATCAGTCAGTACCATCGCTCCCTATACACAGAGACAGTGTGATCGCGAATTCGAAAGCGAAATTACAAAAAATCAAGCGCGCATTCAAAAGCGATTTCAACAACTCATATATAGATAGCGGCTCCCTGATGCCCGCAAATTATAGGCCTATACAAAAAAAGGGAGCACGCATTCAAACGTAAGTGTTATCGGTAATACCGTTGCTGTCGCAAGTTTATATACCGGTGAACATTTCCTCACCGTGACATCTCTTGTTTACAATACAAAATGCTCCGGACAAACAGAGATTATAACAGGTTCTATTTGCTTTTAACACGATGCGATACTCACATCCAGTGTAAGCAAATGACAACTGTTAATCGACTGAATGCCAGTGGGTGGGGCCTATGGTGTGATGATGTATAACTATTCATCAATGCATTGCTCTGGAGGCAGTCATATGCAAATGCTTTTGCCCGTGTGATGTCACAAATCCCGCAATTTTTCCCCAGCTGTTTTTGGAGCTTGATTAAATAAATGAGTATGTTTTAAGGTATGAAATTTGCAGGATGTTTTGATGGTACAAATACATCTTATATGTCAAAAGATTGAGGCAAATTTGACTTCTCATGCCATGACCTCTTTAAAATTACCACAAGAATGTCTGTGTGAAATCAACAAGGAATCAAATTT
The DNA here is from genome assembly GCA_003731715.1 of Anabarilius grahami. Classification (NCBI taxonomy): domain Eukaryota; kingdom Metazoa; phylum Chordata; class Actinopteri; order Cypriniformes; family Xenocyprididae; genus Anabarilius; species Anabarilius grahami. Next base: position 3,707,351 of record RJVU01075544.1, on the reverse strand, counting down.
CAAAACCAAGATACAACTGAGTACTTTTTGATTCTAATATAAACACCAGGTGTTCAGGTGTAGTAACAAGTATATCTGAATTCCATTCTATATCTATATAAGATACATCTATATATATGAAAATAAATATTTGTTATCTTATATAGTTTTGACTATATGAGCTTATTCAGGTGAAGCATAGTCTGACTGACACACACACATACATACATATTTTCTGTATATACATTTTAGATTTTGAACTTATACATACATTCCAAAAAATGTTTCTTTGATGTTCTGCTTTTAGAGCTCCACATAGAACACAGTGTTAAAATGTCCTTACATTAATCATACAGAAAATAAGAGCAGCTTACAGTGCAACATCAGGCAATGTCTAGATCTCCTAAAAATAATCAACAGTGCTTAAACAAACCACACACACACAGGTGTGGACCAGGCAGTGAGTCACCCTTGAATCATGATGGACACAGAATTAGCCACATTAGCTATTTACACTCTGTGTACTATATATGGAACCAGATCATCATCTTGGGGACTTGCCCCTGTGAAACCCTGTTTTCTCACAGTGGCCTATTTGCATCTCTGGAAAAAGGAAAGAAGTTTAACTTCTCTACTTCTCTGGCATCTTGAGGGAAAGACTGATACCTGCATGTGTTTGCTAAATGTCATCTAATCAAAGAAGCTTTGCATTAATTAACAACTTTTGCACAATAAAAAATTATTTATTGAAGCTGTAAATAAAAATGATTGGAGTAAATTTGTAAATACTGTTTCAATCTTTCTACTTCCAAATTTCACATTTAATTCAATGTGTTACTTGCAGTTTTATAGCAACTAACTGTGAAATCTACTTCTGAGTAAAAATTGTTTCTACGCGAAGTGTAGAAACAACTACCTTTGTAGATAGTTTGATGCTGGGAGTAAGATGCTAAGACATTGATAAGACCTCTGTCAAAATCTAATGCTGAATTTAATTTAAGTGATCATAATTTGAAAAATCATGAAATCATTAGTTTAGAAACACTACAGGATATGAGTGTAATTAAAGGACTAAGAGATTTCCCAACTGTCAAATGGTTAATTAAATCAGGGCTTGTGTCTTCATGCAGGAGTATAGCAGTAATTAAGAGGGCTCCATTTTACAACTTTGCAGATTTTTTTTTATTACCATAATTCGCTGGATGCCTGAAGCACGGTGACCACAAGCTTGTCCCAGTTACTAGAAATAGAGCCTGACTGAAAAATTTATAATAAATAAAAAAAAACCAGACAACTGACAGAGAGAAGAGTGTCTGCAAAGGAGTTGAAAACGATTTAAACTACATTTTATTCTGCAAAATGTCACACAACTGATGATCACAGCTGAGATTTCTAAAATATGCTACCTGTTTAGTATGACAGCAATTTCAGCCTATTACATTTCAACACATTCATGGAGGGGTTCGAGGATTGAAGGTTTGACATCTGGGATCTCTAAAGACACTTGACACATATTGATGACTGTGACTGTTCCCATCGAAGCTGCTGTCCACAAACATGTGCAACCAATATGTTTGGAAATAATGCCAACATCATCTTTAAGCTGCTCAACTGCATTTGAATACTTTATTCACATTATCAAGTACTGTGGCTGTTTAAACAAGGCAGTTTTGACAAGAAGATTTGCTAATAATCTTAAACAAACCTTTAAAGGGCTTGACAGTGCGAGCATTTCACTCGCATTTGTGATTAAAAGTAGATCTGTGCGAACTGTAAAATGTATTTAGCTGCACGTGTGTGAATAAAAAGTCAATTTTGTCAAATTTAAGGTCATAAAAAAGTCTTACATAACTTAAACGGTATAAGTAAAGTCTTAATTATTATTTTAAGAGGCCTTAAATTTGAGGCCCGAAAACAGGAATAGCGTTACAGTTTAATGTGATTATTTAATTAAATAAATATGAGCGCAGCACGTTCAAGTCAAAACGCGGCGCTGATGAGCATTCTACAGGCTCTAAAACTCTAATATAATACTTAGGGGTTTCAAATAAATAGTTCACTAATAAACCAGTTTATGGCTTTGATATTCTAATGGCTATGGATCTGAATAGTTAAAAAGCCTGATCCCAGCTTGCTGTGACCCATGAACTGCAGACTTACTGAAATCACTGTCCTCATTACCACTGTGCCCTCCAGCACAAGACTTAATCCCAGGTTACTGCAGGAAGACTGTTGTAGTAATTAATGTACTGTAAAAACACATGCTAAATGACTAGTAACTACATTGAAGTGAATTCATTTTCACTGTCAATATTTGGACATTTTGAGCCAGTTATTTTTAAACAACATTTAAAGTTTCTCAAGCTTCTCAAGTTTATGTTCCAGTTTTCGTTTTTAAGTAAATTTAACTGATGTTTATTTTACATGGAAAACCAGACAAATACTGATTAAAGGCACAATATGTAAGATTTTTGGATTAAAATATACAAAAACCACAAGAACAGTGTTATAGAATTTGTTGACTTGTGTACTTCCATTATCCCAGATGTTTCCAAGAATGTTTAAATCCAGAGAAATAAGCAATTTTAACCAGGACACAGACTGTGTCCGTGCGTCCCCTATCAATGACATTATACCCGCGTTACCCTCGATTATTTTGTAGAAACCATGGAAACACCAAAGACGCTTTAATATAATTATATGTTTTATTAGACAAGGGAACAACTGTTTGGTTACATCTATAGACAGAAAACTAATCATTGTTATATAGCTGAACATGTTTAGTCCTATTGTTTGAATCTTGTTTTCTTGATTTTCCGTGAGTACTATGTTTTTACCATGCCTCAGAGAAAAACACTATTTTGTCAAGTGGCTAACATAGCATAATCAGATGCAGCTTTATTTTTAGTAACAGAAATACAGCATTTTCTCCGTCATACAATATGTTTTAAAATTAATTGCATGCCATTCATCAACACAAGCCATCCAGCATTTATTAATATGATATTCTAATATCGATATAGCCTACTGCAGTGTGCAACAAGTGTCTCATAGCAGCAGCCAAGCGAACGCTCAGATGTAAATTATAACATCATTTTCAACACCTTCAAATGTATCTAATATGATAAAACAGAGCTGCGTTGCCCCTCCTACGCTTGACCGGAAGAAGCGGAAGTGGCGACTGTGGCATAATAAAAGTTCTGCTGCTCTCAAGGTGTGTGTCGCACTCGTCTCTCATTAGCAATCGCTCCTGCTTCATACTACAGTAATGTTAATAATCTCATCCTTGAACATGATTTCTGCCCAAGTCCCGTCGGATTCTTTTCTACCAGCTGTGAAGTGAAGACGACATCTACCATGATTCCGCGCTCAATCTCGGCGTCATCAAGCTACGCCTTCGTTTTGAATAGGTGACCTCTAGCGGAGATAAATTACATATTGCGCCTTTAAGAAAATTAGATTTTGCAGTGCATTTAGCTGATGACTTTCTCTAAACCATCTCCATTCGCAGTGCACTAATTGCAGGGTCACTCCTCCTCCATCAAGCTGGGGTCAAACACCCTACACAAAGGCACAGCAATGGCAGGTGGTCTAACTGTGCAGTTCATGGGCCACTCCTACCGAGGACTAAACCTGCAATCTTTTTGTTACCATCTTTAACCACTGGCTATCACCACCCATCCCCTTTATTGTTAAGATGACAGTGGCTTGTGACCTCTCACCTCCACCTCCACTGCCCCAGAGTCAAACACCACATGTACATACAATCAACTTGCATGTATCATACACATTGCTCCCTGAAAGATACATGAAAACTGATGCCTCTCTCTCTGTCTCTAACACACTTCCCCCTCTTCACATCCATCTTTAGAAGGTATTGTATACTGCACTGAGTGTGTTTGCATCCCCTAGATAGTTCCTTCCATCTTCGTCTGTGTGTGCATGTGCAGGCTTTGTGTGCTACTGCAGGAACAGACCCACCGAGTTACTATGGTAACCAAAAACAGCTATATTAAGTCAGAATCAATAGCAATCATCGGACCATGGCGATCTTTGCATCAGACGTGCGGTGTGTGTGTATCTGACTACAAACTACTAGCATGCGTACTAATTCATGTATACATTATACATTCTCTGGACAACCTATTTGACTCACTGGAAATAAAATCTTAAATAAAATATTAGTGCTGTCAATCGATTAAAAAATTAACTAATTAATCAAATTTTTCTGTTATTAATCGCGATTAAAAATATTGGAGTTTTTAATATTTTTATATTGTAATAATTTCACAATTACTCTCGAAATTAATGTAAAAATATATTTTAAATATTTGTTTAATTGTTTAATTTCTTTGTTTTATGAATGAAGGCCAGTATCACTGATACTAATACTGGTGTCTCTATGAAATTGATTTATTTTTAAACATTAATTATAGACATTCAGCATTACAGTATAACTAAATAACTACAATATGTTTTATGAGGGCAAGAGGACGCTGTGACTTCTCACTAGCACACACACTCTTATTCCAGTGGTGTTTGATCTATGAGAGGAGGCTGTCGCACCAAATCACATGTTAGCTCTGTCAGAACACACCAACCTGGTCAAACCTGCATGAAAACACAACACATGCATAAAAATGGATGACTATAGTATTTTCAGGAAAGGAAAATCACAACGGAGATCTCTTTAAGATCTCAAAATGGTTATCCCGGAGAACACCAAGATAAAATGGAAAGTAAAGATTATCCTTTAGTTTGACAAGAGATTCTCAGTGTCTCAGACTGTGCTCAGATCTGCTATAAAGTCTACATGTCTACAATCAAAAGTCGGATTATCTTATGAACTCAAACATTTTATGCCAAATACTTCCAAGATCAATTATTTTTTTAGCTTAGTAATAATTTATAACTTTATACTTGTACTTTATGTACTGTAAACGTCTCATGTTTCCAATTTTATTTCTCTAATGGAATTATAAGAAAAACAAAGCTGATACTTGTAATAACTTATACCTGAGCTACGATAGTACAACCACTTGGGGGGGGGGCTTTATTAATTGGCTCTGTTTGAGCAGCAAATGTAATTCTTGCCGGAGTTTGACAAACACAACCTTTGCACTTTTGAGGAAGAGAGAGTTCTCTGAGAATGAAAGAAGTGTGAGAAAGGATGGCAGGTAAACATAGTAGACAGATAGACGGTCAGATATAAAGACAGACAAGATGAAAAAACAATCAATAGAACAAATGATAGATCAAATGATAGAATGATATTGAAAACAATAGAGAGAACGACATATAGAATCATAGAATGATAATGAGAAAGAAAGACAGACAGATAGATAAAACAAAAGATAGAACAATACATAGAATGATAAAATGAACAATATTAAGAAAGAACAAACTATAGAATGAACAAGTGTTGTCAAAAGTACCAACCGCAATACCAAGTCGGTACTGAAATGTATTTGACATTTTGAGCACTGTTCAGCGAATTCGTAAACATCTCTGATTGGCCGTTGTGTTCATGCGCTCAACATACAGTATATGTCTGTAAGTTGGGTTCACCGATAAAGGCACAGGATGTTTGAAAACACACGGAAGTGTTTGAATTGAAAGCGCTTTGAAAGACGGAGCAGGAGCATTTGAAAGCAGATGTCTATCAGCGGACCGGTCCGCTGATATATGCCTGTTTTCAAACGCTCCCATGTGTATCTGTGAAGAGCGTCATGATGTCTTTTTACAACATGTTTTTAAAGCGTTGATCATTGTATCCAATCACAGACATATCTGATAAGCACGTGAACACAATGGCAATTCAGAGGTGTTTACGAATCCGCTCAACAGTGCTCAAAGCGTCACATTTTTAAAATTTCAGTACCAACTTGGTACCGAAGTCGGTACTTTTGACAACACTAGAAGGAACGATGATAAAACGTTAGATAGAACGATAGAACAGAGCGATAGATAGAATGATAGAACAGAATGACAAAATGACAGAACGATAGATAGAACGATAGATAGATAGATAGATAGATAGATAGATAGATAGATAGATAGATAGATAGATATGAATGATAGATAGAAATAGAATGACAAAATGAACAGTAGGACGAGAGATAGATAGAATGATAAAATTATAGAATGATGGATAGAATGATAAAATGTTAGATGGAATGACAGAGAAATAAAATGAAAGGTAGAATACAGAATGAACAACAGTACAAACGATGATAGCTAGACTGATAGAATGATAAAATAAATGATTGAATGGCAGACAGAATAAAATGAACAACAGAACGACAGATAGAAAGACAGAATGATGAAAAGATGGATAGAGAGGTAGACAGAATGATAAAAAGATACTGTATAAAGGTGCAGTGATAAAATGATAGAATGATAGAATAAACGATAGAACAAATGATGACAGATAGAATGATAGATAGAATAGAGTAGAATGAACGAACAATCAATAGGCTCTATTTTAATGCAAACTGATTTAAATACACAATCTCACCCAGTCTTTTCCTCCACCTCTACTCATTTTTCTTCCTCCTCACCCTTGCCTCTCCCTTTTTCCCTGCTCTGTCAGTTTCTCCCAAAGCAGCCCCTACTATAATGCCAAATCACACTGTCATCAGAATAATTATTATCATTACCCTCCCTTACATAAGCACTCCTATTAGTATCCTCTCATTAATGCAGTGTTTTAATCACAAAATAACAATTAGGCAGGATATCTATTTGATCGATTCAGGGCACAGATGAAAACATGGATCCTGACCAAGAACAGGGACAATATCACAGTACCTCCAGTCTCATTGAGTCATCCGAGGTGGCGGAGGGTTTGTTTTCTGCCACGTACTAAGATGTTCTTACAGTCGCATGGTTTTATAATAGAGGAACATTAAGGAGAGGAGAGGAGCCAAAAGCGTACATGACAAAGAATCAGAAAATGTTTCACAGCACACACTGTGATATTTAACAGGACTGCTCATACCCAGTGGGCAGAGAAACTCCACCGATATAAAACCAAGGCCAGAAACAGTCCAAAGAGATTGTGGGATACCTGAGGCAAAGGCACTTTTCAGTCACATGGAAAAGTCCAGTGTAATTACCATGGGCACAAAACACACACAAGCCTGTAACATGAACATACTTGCTACAAACATGGTGCCTGGTTTAAAGGCCAATAAATATCATGTAGATAGAACGCTTGATAAAATGAGCACAGAAAAGGTTGTTAAATAAACAAAACGACAAAACCAGCAGCATCTGCTCCCTGTCTTCCTTTCGTATGTATATCTGTATCTTTCACTTTGCTGATCTCATCAAGCAATTGTGCTCACAAACTTTAATATCCCTGTCTAAAATACATGAACTCACTATTTGCTATTTGGCATCAGGCTGTGAAGACTTCCCATATGTTACACTTGTTGCATCCCGATTCACATAATATCTGCCCCAAACTGTATTCAAGATTCTTGAATACTGTTTAGGGTGTATAGTATACAAATTGGGATGCAGGGACTGAAATCACATGAGTCCTGATGATGTTTCAACTTCAAAATACATTCCTTTTCCTTAAAACATACAGTACTGTTCAGAAGATTAGGGTCAGTAAAGGTGCGGTCACATTAACTGACTACATTAGCGGAAAAAAAATGCCGATAGCATTGAGATGTAGAAGCACTTTTAAACCAAGCAGCTTTCTGTTGGTCAGTGTGAAGAAATCCCAAGACCAACTTCAACATGAGAACAATCTACATGGCAAACTTTTTCACAGTCACATGAAATTCCTGATTGGAATGACTGAATTTTAGCTGCAAGATTTTAAGAAAAAATAAAGTCATATGATAGAAACAGACTGAATCTATGATGTTTGCTTGATTTGCTTAAAGTATTTTCTTCCCTATTGTGACATAAAAAAAGCTTATCGAACAAGAAAAAACTGTAGGACGGGACTAAATTTTGTCAATTGGGAATTGATTGGTTTGTTTGATAGTTGCGGTTTGCTTGTCTTGCACGCTCACCGGTAAACACATCATCAAAGAAGAGAAGAGATGTCATTGCAAAAGAAAGGGGAAGAAATTTTGATTAAAGATTACGAGGGCACATGAATTAAAAAATAATAATAATAATAACAATGATGTGAATGAATGAATCATTTATAATTAATACTGCAGTATTCTATGAAACAACTAGAATTGTCCATTTTGGTTTCATGGCGAGTTTAAACTCTCAAGTCACATTCATGTTCGCATCAATTCAAATATGGCACATCACGCAGTTACATAACTGATAAAGATGAGTTGAATGGAATTGTTATAGTCATTTTTTGGAGCATGATAGCCTCGGTTCCTGTTATGAAAAAGCATTCTTTTTTGTTCTAACGAAGAAAGAGACTCAAACAGGTTTATAACAACATGTGGGTGAGTAAATGATTACAGCATTTTCAGTTTTTTGTGTACTATCCATTGAAAGCCATTGATAAAAGTCGAACTATGTCTGTAACCATAAGACACAGTATACTAAAGAGCCATGGGAGCTCATAAGGTGAGACTTTCCTTACAGTGACAGCAGTGACACTAAGGCCATACAGCTACTCTGGACAACAGCCAATGGCTCACGTCCAACACATCATGCCAGACAATGGAAAGAACTCTTGAATCTCTCAGTCTCTCTCTGAATGATGAGGGCGATCTGTACCCACTGAAACACACACACATACAAGAAAGGAATGTTCTATGTTCAAAGCAACTTAAGCTCTATCAACAGCGTCCGGCATCCTGGGAGGTTTAATAGCAGGTACGCCGTCAAACTAGTGTTGTCAAAAGTATCGACCGCGATACCAGGTCGGTACTGAAATTTAAAAAATGTGACGCTTTGCACGCTGTTGAGCGGATTCGTAAACACTTCTGATTGGCAATTGTGTTCAAGCGCTCATCAGATTGGCTACAATGATCAACGCTTCAAAAACATGTTGTAAATAGACATCATGACGCTCTTCACTGAACGCTTAGACCGATACACACGGGAGTGTTTGAAAGCACCGCTGATAGACGCCTGCTTTTAAAACGCTCCCGCTTTCAAATTCAAACACTCCCATGTTTGGATCATTGTAGCCAATCACAGACCTATCTGATGAGCACGTGAACACAAAGGCCAATCAGAGGTGTTTACGAATCCACTCAGCTTTCAAAGCGTCACATTTTTAAATTTTCAGTACCGACTAGGTATCACTACAGCAACGGTCGCATTTATTTGATCAAAAAACACTGTAAAAACAGTAATATTGTGAAATGTTTAATTTAATTGAACTGTTTTCTATTTTAACACATTTTAAAATGTACTTTACTCCTGTGATGACAAAGCTGAATCTTCAGTGTCACATGATCCTTCAGAAATTATTCTATTATGCTGATTTAATGCTCAAGAAACATTTCTTATTATCATTCCCAATGTTGAAAACAGTTGTGCTGCTCAATATTTTTGTGAAAACATATTTTTAGAATAGAAAGTTCAAAAGAACAGCATTTATTTTTGAATAGAAATCTTTTGTAACACTAAGAGTAAGTCTTTACTTTCACATTTTGATCAATTTAATGTTTTCTTGCTGAATAAAAGTTTTTTTTTTCTTTTGAACAGTAGTGTACATGATCAAGATGATCAAGACAAGAAGATAACTGATACCCTAATTAATTTTGATATTCACTAATTACATTTAACAGTGTTATTAAATTACATTTAAAGATTCACACTAACTGAGCATGAGATGATGGCAAATGACCGTGTAAATGGGCAAAAATTAAAAACCCAAAATTTCTAATATTGTCCAATATGGTACTTGTATATCAAGCATCTCTAGAGAACAATTAAACTCTTATATTTCACAGTCTCAAATCTACTAAGATTCAACCAACTGCAACCTAGGTCCAGCCAAGCGTCTCAATGTGGTTTAGCAAAGCATTATGGGAGCTGCAAAAAGGTTATGATCCCAAAGCTTCCTTGGACTTACTTCCTCCTAATAGAAGGGTAAATGCATCAGCAGGACAACAAAATTAATAATACTAAAAAAAAAACATAATTTGGTATTCATAAAAAAGACCTTTTACCAGCAGAGGGTACCTAAAGGTTATGGCAATAAGGAAGGAAATGTCCAACTGAGAAGCAAAAAAAGAGCATTTCAATATGAATATGTGTGGGAGTGTGTGATAGAACTAAGAAGAGAGAAAGAGGGGAAGTGTGTATCTGTGTGTGCAAGAGGGTTACACAATAAACACTGTTATTTTGAAGTGCATTGTGACGTTTTCCTTACTCTTTGAGCACACATACACACACAGACCATTAGATGCTTCTTCTGCTCAAACTATGTTGTATCCCTTCAAGTCTGCACTGCAGCAGAGAGCCAGATTGTGTTCTCTAGCCAGAGAAAAGCAATGGATTTAGTGTCTGGTATCTGGTATGTGTGTGTGGGTGTGCGAGTGTGTGTGTGCATGTATCCATTTCTTGTGTGTCTCTATGATTGCACACTGGAGCGTGAATGTCCCACATGGTGTGTGTGTGTGATGCCATAGGCTGGTGCTGAGTCCTGGCCAGGTTCCTTTTTCCTTTGGTCTCCCGAGGAGACTGATCCTACAGAACAGGTGTCACTGTTTTAGCTGCCTTAGTTCATGTGCATGTGCTTGCGTGTTTGATGCCACAGGCTGTGCCGCCCTACCAAGTCTCCACTCACCCAGCAATGATCCATCCACTGTATGTTACTGCTGATGCACAATCTTCATTCAGCTTGGACAGGAGGCCACAGTGTGAAACCAGCCGAGAAATTTACAAACTCCTGTTCTTCTGTTATAACACATTACTGCATCCATCCGTGCAAGGACTTACTATATTTGTGACCATGCGGTCATGTTACTAACATAAGGTAATGAAAGCAAGATTTAGTGTCACAAAAACATGTCCAGGTCACATTCAATTAAAGGGGACCTATTATGCCCTTTTACAAAGTCTAGATTTTGTTTTTGTGGTATACTAGAATAGGTTTTCATGCTTGAATATTCAAAGAACACATATTTTACATTGTTGCAGCACCTCTTTTCCCAATCTGTCAGTAACACTCTGGGGTGCGTTTCCCAAAAGCATTGTTAGCCAACTATGGTTGCAAGTTCAGTTGAATTGAGTTGGTAATGACGGAACTTGCAACTATAGTTGGCTTTGAGAAACGCACTCCTGTTTAGTTCCTGTTTCTATGAAGCTCCTCCTTCCAAAAAGCGCAATGTGCTCTGATTGGTCGGCTGGACCAGTGTGTTGTGATTGGTCAACTGCTCTGAGCGCGTTTCGGAAATGCCACACCCCTTACAATAACCGCGAGTTTCAGCACACTACTAACGCAACTCAACCAGGTCGTGCCCTTTTTTTGTGTACAACTTGGGCAGGAATTATTTAAATGATGGATAATGTGCTGCGTAACTCCCTTATGATTGAACTTTGTGCTTCGTAAATTTGCAAACCTTCTTCATGCTAAAACAGCAACATTATTCACTAAAGAATGTTGAAAATGTAAAAACGCATAATAGGATCCTTTAACTAAATATAGAACATTTAAAATAAAACTGAAACAAAAATAAATTAAACATAAAAAATAATATTGAAAAATAAATAAATAATAAAAATGACAACAGCACAGAAAAATTTATAAAAATGTAACAAAAATTAACATGAAAATATAAAAAATAAAAGCTGATTCAAAATATTAATAAAAACTATTAAATAATATAAATAATAGTAAAATAACACTGGTCACTCCAAAATAAAAAAATAAGATGATAAATTATAAAAGAAAATATATTTTGCATAAATAAAAAAATGTGAAAAAGAACAATTCGCATAAAGAAATCTATTTTTGTACTAACAAGTTTTTTTTGTTTTTTTTTGGCATTTTGGCATTCTGACGTTATTTTTCATGATAACTACCTTTTCCTCCAAAATTGTTTTTAACATGGGACCGTTTTGCTTTAGGGTTAATGAGTAACTTTTCTATAAAGTACCTTAGTGGGTGCACGTTACCCGGCCCGGGACAACCTTTCCCATTCCCAATATTCATAATAGTGACTCGTACTTCTGCAATTTAGTAATTTTATATTGTATTACATTTTAAAAAGTAGTAAAATTAAATTTTTCATTAATCATCTTATATTAGAGGCTGTACAACAACTACTACAATAATGTATAAATATATTAAGTGTATCTACTGTATGTAATTCTATAAAATAAATCAATATGTTTTTCAGTATTACTGCAGAGTAAGAATAAAGAATACTCTTTCTTTGCATTTAGGAAAAGGATAATTTAACAGGTAATGTGCTTAACTGTCATTCAAATATGTCAATATGCAAACAAAAAAACCTTAATAATAAATAACTTAAATAACCTTAATAATCCTAACATTATATTCTTATATTTATCTTTTAATTCTGGGTGAGTTATGACCCACTAGGACTGATCAAACTGATCTTTAACTGTCATTTAAAAAAACTGACCTGTTCCTAAAATCAGACCATGGGCTTGGTCTCTACGATTCTATCTTTGGTCGAATAGCTACAAATCTGTTTCACTTGCATCATACACACACACATACACGTGCAAACACACATGTCCAAAGGGACAGAAATGAGTGTACCTCCCCAGATCACTTTTTCCATTCTTTTACCGTTTCCTCTCACATGCTCATGCCCAGTGAGTCCAACAGAACCCCAGGAAGCACCACCACCATACAGACAACAGAGAGAATGAGCAGATGGTCTGAGAGAATCAGAGAGAGAGAGAGACAGAGAGATGGCAAAAGGAAAGGGGAGGCGTAGGAGCATGAGAGTATGAGGGAATTTTTTTTTACTGGCACTCATACAAGCAAAGACCTTATAAACTCATCATTCCGACAGAGTATTTTTAAAACAGTCTAACACCTCTACCACCGCACTGTTTTACCAAACCATTAGCACTCAGATAGAAAAAGAAGTTATAAACAGCCAGCCAACATACTGAGCTAAGGAAACTGACCAATAGAAAAGTTTTGCTGCTGACTAAAACCAAATGGTGACTGTTTCACAACAGCAGCCCTGTCCAGTTCTTGAATAACCATTACTCTACAGAGCCTTTTTAAACTCAACATGTGACAACTCTCCAAGAGATGGATTATACAGTAGTATTAGTACCCTGTCTTTGTAACAGTAAAGCTAATATTAAAGAAATTATCGTACACCTTAACACATGGCAGTTTGCCAATAATGATAGAGTCTCTTAAAGTTGCTATTGCATTGCCTTGATCCATGTCTTTCTGCATAAATGTATGCTCAGGGAAGAGGAATAGTTTTGGCCTAGTCAATGTCCCAAAAGTTGCAGGTTCAATGTGAAAGGGAACTTTAATGATTCAGGGATCGTGCTCTTTAAAGGGATAGTTCACCCAAAAGTGAAAATTCTGTCATCATTTACTCACCCAAACCTGTATAAATTTCTTTATTCTGTTGAACACAAAAGAAGATATTTTGAAGAATGTGGGTAACTGAACAGTACTGGGGCACCATTGACTTCCATAGTATTTATTTTCCTACTAAGTCAATGGTGCCCCAAAGCAGCCTGGTTACAAGCTATCATCAAAATATCTTCCTTTGTGCTCAGCAGAACAAAGAAATGTATACAGGTTTGGAACAACTTGAGGGTGAGTAAATGATGACAGAATTTTCATTTTTGGGTGAACTATTCTTTTAACTACTGTATCTTTTAGTGAGCCTTCAGTATATTCCAAGGAGACTTTTCTTGTAAAAAGTGTTCTGCAAGTAACTTTTAATGTAACGAATTTGGTAAATGACAAGCAGCAATGAAAATCTTTAAGGGATAGTTCAAAAAAGAAAAAGAAAAAAAGAAATCAAGTTGTTCTAGACCTTTATGAGTTTCTTTCTACACAAAAGCATATTTTGAAGTCAAGATTTTTTGTCCATACAATGAAAGTCAGTGGGGTCCAATCTTTTGTGTACTTAATGGAAGTAAATCATTACAGAATTTAAATTTTTATGTTAACTATCACTTTTTGTCTTCAAAATCAAAATGTAGTTTCCTACTGACTTCAAACTAATGTTTTTTATGCGCATTGTCATTTTTCGCAATTCGCTACCATCCATAATCATGTAATCTGGACCACAAGCACAATCTGACCGAACTCGATGTTTCACTCAACTGTGCACATACAGTATTGAAAGGCAACTTCATCTCTTTCCTTTTTTCCGCTCCACACTGCAAGGCTCCATTAAAGCTCATATGCTGACATCAGCAGCCCCCCTCCACACTCACACAGGCACTCAAACAGTCACTTGCACACTCCGCCAATCCCAACCAGCGGGAAACCACGCACACCCACGCAGCCTCAGGCCTTTGAACACAGACCTGCACACGTAACACATGCTTACACATGGATATGAAAACACATGCACATCAGGCTTGGCTCCATAGGGGGGACAATGCGAGCCAAGCCCACCCTGGCAACCCTCTTTACTGGGGTAGTATCATGGTACTTTAAACACATGGTTTAAAAATACTCCAAGATGCTTTATAGAAAATGGAAAAGGGTGGGGTAAAATCTCCTTAATATTACAGAAATATTATTAAAGAACATTTATAGACTGGAAAAAAGCGTTCAAAATGTCTACATCAGCTTTGCTAAACAGTGTCGGCTCATCCAAAAAGAAGTCAATTCTGAATGAATGATTTATCTTGGAATTTCATGCTACTTTAAGGTATTTCAAATAATACCATGGTATTAGCATGGTATTTGTCCAAAAATCCAAACCAATGGGTAATACTATGGTACTTTTTTTTTTTTTGTATGGCCTGATAAACCAAAAGAAACTGGTACTGGGACTGTTGGTCAGCATCTCAAAATGATCTAAAACCAATGATAAATAACGAAATATATAAAAAGTAGCTTTTAAATATTATTCTTCACATCCTCTGTGCTTAATTATAATGATTTAGTTGAATAATTAACTTACATTATAGAGATGTCTAGAAGGAATGGAGGCAACGTCAAGCAGGGGCCAGTGAAGAAGCCATCACTACCATATAACATATTACAAATCTGTACCTGTTCCCAGGGGACCTCGTGTCTGGATTTAGTAAAGGATATGGCCATTCGGTGATCTTTTTGGCGTATTTTCGGATTATGTTGTCTTCACTGAAGAGAAACAGAGAGCGGTTGACCGTCAGGCAGTTCTGTCGGACCGGGATCGGGTTGTAGAGGGCCATGGTCCGGGCTCTCTGGGCCATCGATTGCTTGTACATCCTCTGGGCCCCTGGCGGGCCGCCCTGCCTGCTGCCGCCGCGGCCGGGTCCCCCCTGAACGGAGCCCCCGCCGCCGTACCTGGCCGGCACTTCGTCTCCGAACCGAGCCATTCTGTAGACACCAAACGCCAATCGTTACGAAGCAGCCGAGAAGGGGGTGAAGTCTCAGGGTGACAACACCACATTACACCCCATCCGCCTCAGCACAGAGCACACAGACATTCAGATATGATCTTCATGGCTAAGAAATGTCCATCATAAAGCACCAAACAAGATCAGTGGTAGGGGAAATGTGTGTGAGAGCGTGTCAGCGCCAAAAAGGGTCTCAGATAACGCGATTGATGGATGGATAGATGAAGTAGTTCTTTTCAATGGTGCAGTCAGCTCAACAAATAGTCAAACAAATAGGCAAACATAAAGAGATAAAATGTCGACGAATTATCTTCCTCAGGAGGGTGGGATCCACATTTTAAGAAGTATTTGCCGTCTCAACTGCTCGGTGTGGCTCGTCTTGCCATTTGCAAGGTGTACATACAGATCCTTTTAGCATAATTGCGTTAATAAATTACATGTAAATTAGCATCAACTATTCGAGGTCTAATACGTCTTTCTAAGGAGTCGCATTCTTGGGGTTTTTTCACATCCACAAGACAAAAATAGAATAGAAAAATGGTGAAAACCTTTTAATTATTAATTTATTTCTGTGGTATCCGCAATGTTTGGTATACTATGGCAATATTCAGACTCCCCTCCGCCAAACTTTCGAATTACACTCGCAAATGCAGACAACGGGGCTTCCCCAAAAAATCCACTCCTCGGTGACATTTGTTGATTTTAGTAATTTAAGTTTATCTGCTTTTTTAGAGCCATATCGGTCCTATAGGGTGGGCGTGAGCGCGCGCTGGGAAAACAAAAAACACCATGTCAAGATATAATGATGATCTCTTGCGGTTTCTCCCTCAATTCCTCACTAAAAACAATTATCATCTATACTCCAGAACTCGTAGACAAATCCAAGACGCGAAAAATCCGACGGTGGTCGTTGAAAGGAGCATAATCAGTTTTGGAGAGGAGCCGGAGCGCGTGGATTGAAGCTCGAGCTCGCATCTTCTGTGGTAACCGAGAGGAACCAAGAGGCACCCATCGCCTGAAGCCCCCCAAAAATGCTCCGCCACGGGATTTTTTCTGTCGCCTCAGTGGACGACAACCGATTATTTCGTCTTTAAAAGTTTTATTTTTGGCGGAGAAAACGAAACGGAGACGCGGGGTCTCGAGCGCAATCCTCCTCAGATCAGCTGGCGGGTTTAGAGCATCTGATCAATTTAACGCTCGTGCTCAAGCCTTGCAGCACATGACGCGCGTCCCCGTAGCGATTCGCTTATCCTCCAGCTCACTCCTCCTTATGACCAAGACAAGACTCAACCGAGCACTGCGTGCCATTTTGCTTCTTCTTGCAAACTGTGTGAGACGAGACATTATCCAAACGCGATGGATGGATTCATATCCCTCAATACGTATTGTGTCTGAGTCATACACCTTGCCGGAAGAGGGAGTGTGTACTTGTTGACCAAGTATGGGGACTTTACAGTGTCCTTATTACACATATGAAATGTTACTATAATTAATCACTATGATACACTGAAAATTGTTACAGTTATGCTTAAAAAATAAACTGTGCTTACATGAAAATTACAAATATAAGCATTTTGGAAATTGCATATTTTTTGTTGTTCATTAAAGTTTAAAATATTAATCTTATGGAGCAATTAAAATGTGTAAATGTACATATAATAAACGTGGTGGTACAATGGAATACACATTTTGTTACAGTAGCACAAAACGCCATCAGGAAACACTACACACAAAAATAATGCTATAAACATTAACTAAATAATATGAATGCAATAAAAACACTCCAATGTACACTATTTTCAAAAAGTTTGGGGTTAGTGAGTTTTTCTTTCTTTCTTTTTTTTTGCATTGTTACAAAAAATATTTCAAATAATTAATGTTCTTTTCTGTTCATAAAAAATCCTGAAAATAAGAATGTATTAATCACGGTTTCCACAAAAATGTTTAGCAGCACAATGGTTTTCAACAATAATAACAACAAATGTTTCTTGAGTAGCAAATCAGCATATAAGAATGATTTCTGAAGGATCATGTGACACTGAAAACTGGAGTAATGATGCTGAAAATTCAGCTTTGCATCACAGGAATAAATTACTTTTTCAAACATGTTCAAATAGAAAAACAGTTATTTTAAATTACAATATTACCGTTTTTGCCTGGTGAGCATAAGATACGTCTTTCAAAGTCATTAAAAAATATTACCGACCCTAAACGTTTGAACGGGCACGTTTACTATATAACTAATAAATAAGAAACAGATTAAAATTTAAAAAAATGTGTTAGTTTACACAGAATTCTGGGAATGTCCCTTTGCCCATAAACTGTAAGGCAATTAACTTTTTATTTATTTTAAATATATAATTTTAACATTTTCTTTTACTGTAAAACTATACAGTGTCTAATAAATATTTAAATATAATTTAAAAATTCTCACTAGTTTTATGAGGTAAATTCCACTGTTTTTCTTACATCGTTTTGAAATAAAATTCAATGTACTGTCCTTTAAATATGATTTTTTGAAATATATAATAAAAAATTTTTGCGTATATGGTAGATAACTTACAGTACAGTTAACCAGTAACACGTTTTTACATAACATTGCAATGTGATGCTCTCTCTCTGAACAGACAATTTGTCAGCCTGAAAAGATACTCAAGAGAGAGTGTGTGTCCTAAAAACACTCTGCTCATATCATGCCCATCTGTCCACCTGGCACCAGCCTCTGAAATGCCTTTGGTTGCTAATTCCCTAGGTTTACTCTCCAGCTAAACTTGCTGAGAAAACGTGTCCGATTTCCATCTGAAGACAGCTGGTGGCATACTAAAGGGCTGTGAACTGAATTTGGAAATGTTCTGTTTAAAGAAAATCACAATATTTGCAGTAAAAATCAATGAGCGCCCTAGATTGACGCTGTCCACGGTGCTGAAACGGCTCTATCCCCCTGCACTGAAACAGCACTATCCGTGGTCCTGAAATCAAAGGACAAACTCTGTATCAGAAATAAAGCAGTGCAGGTATGATTAGTCAGCGCACTTGTTCCGGGAGCTTTTGTGTCAAGCTGCCCATAATAATGCAATAAAAGGGGAGGATTCCCGCTGAGGAGGTGGAGTGGTTGTCCTGGTAGTGGGCGAGCGTGAGTGTCGGTAAGGGGCGTGGATGCGGAGTCTGTAGCGTATATCTGCCGGAGCGCCTGGTGTAATGCAACAAAGATGATGAGCCTCCGCGTTGAGAGACATGGTTAATTAAGGCATAATGCATTCGCTTGGGGAGACAATTTGACAAAAGGTTTTATAACACACAGCACAGAGGGGAGAGAGGGAGAGAGAGATCGAGAGAGAGAGAAATCACCATTGCAGCACATACTGCACATAGGTGACTATTCATTGCTAGCCTTCAGCAAAAAATTGTATAATTAATTTCTAAGCTCTTTGTTCTTTTGACATATGCATCATAACCAGTTCAAATGCAATAAATAAGGCAGACAACTGAATCAATGTTTATATATCTGTGCAGCATGCGTGTGTATATGTAACAGCATGCTATGTGTTCCTGTGTTTCTGGCTGAGCCGTGAGACTGAGTCGTGCTGGGGCCCTGATGTGCACCATTGTCATTCAGACCGCGTTAACACGGAAACCCTGCAGGAAGCACCCAGTGCTCCCCCGCATTCTCTCTCTCTCCCTCTGGCTTGCTTTTTGCTCTCGCTCTCCCCGGCCCGCTCCTCTCCTTATTCGTTCCATCCTTCCACTTCCTCTCTCACTGCGACCATCAAGCCTCAAGTACAGCAAGAAACAGAAAGAATGTGTCAGATTGCATGGGAAAAGGATGTCAGGAATGCAAATATGTGTGCGTTTGTTTAGAATGGAAAGATATATAACTATCTAACCACCTGTTCTCTAAGCTCTGGCCCTTCAGGAATATACAGGGTTACCAGATGGTGTTTTGACTGAGCATAGCGTGAAGCATGATAACCCTTACATCCACACACAATTAAGCTATAAGGTACGAGAGGCCGGAAAAAAAAGTCCCTGACCGTGAACAGCAACAGAAGTTACATTATTACGCCATTAGATGGCGGCAAAGGCGGTCTGACGAGTGTGTCAGTCAGTAGCGAAGACTTTTATATTGAAAAGACTGAATTGTTGTGAACACGGAACAAGACCCAACTGACAAATGCTTTGACTAGTGCTGTCAGTCACGGTCAAACCCCTTAACTGTTAAAAGGACAAGATAATACATCGGACATTTAAACAGATTTTTTATTATGAACATAGGACTGACCTGAAGGAAAATGCTAAATCTGAATGCAGGTAATAAACTCACTCAATCGATCTCTTTCTCACAACACTCTTCTACATAATACAGTAAGCTTCAATGAACAATATCAATTGGGAACATACTGTTTACGTTGCTAAGAGTGGTTGCTATGGTGTTGTGTAGTGATACACAGGGTGAAGCGGTCATAGCCGTGTTTTATCATGAATAAAATACAGCTATTGACCAATCAGAATCAAGGACAGGAACTAACCGTTTTATAAGCAAGCAGTGAGCATCGGATCTAATAGGAAAGCCGACTATTTATTGTAATAAAACAATTAGGTAGTGATGTCAAAAGTACCGACTTTGATACCAAGTGGGTAATGAAATTTTTAAAATGTGACACTTTGAGTGGGGTTGAGTGGATTTGTAAACACCTCTGATTGGCCATTGTGTTCACGTGCTCAACATATACGTCTGTGATTGGCTACAATGATCAACGTACTGGAGCGTTTGAAAGCACACGGAAGTGTATGCATTTGAAAGCGTTTTGAAAGCGTGAGCGGAGTATTTGTGTCTATATACAACATGTTTATCATTGTAGCCAATCAGACATATCTGATGAGAGCATGAACACAATGGCCAATCAGATTTGTTTATGAATCCGCTCAACAGCACTCAAAACGTTAAATTTAAAAATTTTAGTACCAAAGTCTGTACTTTTGACAATGTTACAATAAGGTCAGGATGGGGTATTTTTGCCCTTGTTTCTACCAAAAAAGTAATGTATAAATTAATCAAAAGAGCTGTAATTATATGCTGAGCCACTAGTAATGTTGATGTTGTTTTATATCACTTTTCAGTTGCATTTTCATTTAAAATGACTGAAATAAGTCAAACAGCATGTAGAGCGCATGAGAATGCACAGAAAATCACCACCTGCCAAGAACCCATGAGTCTCTGAGCAATAAAGAGCGCGTTTGCGGAGACGGAGGGGGGCTACTATATTTAAACCGGGCTAGCGAGTGCAATAGATTCATCCTCAGCTTATCTCAGTGTATGGCAGCAGGAGGTGTGCGTAGCCCCTTTACAGGCTGTCTCAAGAGGTTAGAATATGCTCGAGAACTCACTTACTCTACTGCTCTGTGACTGCAACACATTAGAAAGCACCTCGCTCACCCGCAGCAAGAACAAATGCCCCAGCTTGGAGGTGTCAATCAAAGGAATCAGATGTGACAAGACTACACTTGTGGCAATAGATGCTGTCATTATAATCCCAGGAATAAGTTGCTCTTATGAAGTCTTGGAGGAAGAGTCGGAGAAATAGTTTTACTCAAACTTCACTCTGATGCACTGCTAGGAAAGATCTGCGTTTGAGGGACAATGCAACTATACAGTGGCCCAAAAATGTATTTAGACACTTAAAACTGCATGAATTGCATTGCATTGCATTAGATAATAAAATAGCAAAGCAAGTAGCATCGGCAAACAAATTATTTTTTTATTAATATATGTACAATTACTTTTTACAAACTTTTCTCAATTTTAGTGGCTATCAAGTCAAGAAACATCCAACGAACAGTGTCCAAATACTATTTATCATTACATCTATTGTTTCACAGAATAAAAATCTTCTTTCATTTGTGAAGTGTCTGTGGAATCTGTCTTTAAAATAGACAAATAGTTATATAATAAATATATATATATTGTTATTAATAATTACAAATTATTATATTAAATTAATAAATATATTCTATATTTGTATATTTTTGTGTTTCTACAATTGTATACACCTGTGTCCGGTAATCTGCACTTGAGTTTTAAGGCTGAGCGAGTCTTGAGTTCTGTCCAGAAAATGATTCTATACTCAATGATTCATAAACCTAAATAATTCATAGCAGCCATGCATATTAGCCCAGCTCTCATTATTAAACTTTGATCTGTTTAACTCTCTGCAGCATCTCCAAGTGTAAGTATGAGTGTGTGGATGTGTTTTCCTAACACAGCTCAGGGAGACCATCTCCTTTGTTGTTTTTCTCTTCCATTAGTCTTCACTCTCCAACTCACTTTTCTATGTCACTTCTTTTTTCTTTGTTTAATTCAATCAAACTGTAAAATGTACACAAACACATACACAACATCGCCAACCTGACAATGCATTACCCAGAATTATATCTGTGCACTGATGCATGCTGGCCTGTGTTCAATTGGTTAATATTTCATTAGGCAATACATTAAGTACCAAGGTACTTCAGTACAAAGGAAGGTTCCGCCCTACTGCCAAATTATAAGAAATGATCTCTCTGACCTCGAAAACAACTTTTGTTTTATATAGATAAACATAGATAACGCCATTAATATATATTTGAATAAGGATTGTTTACCCAGAAATGAAAATGAAAATGAAAATGTATATATATATATATATATATTCTTTCAGTTATATAAGTTTTGGAAGAACATGATAGTGAATAATTTTTGCGTAAAAACATTCATGTTTTATGTAAAAACTATCTGAACTATCACTTTAATATTACATTTAATTAATTTAAATATTTAATATTAAATATCTAATATTAAATATGAATTCTTCTTGTTGCATCTGTGTCACGTTGTGTGTTGATTCTCTCGTATCATATAGAAAACATGTCACAAAAAGCAGCTCCGGCAAAAGCAGTAAAGCAGCTCTAATGAATTTAATTGCTGAACCAAATCATAAAACGTAAGCTTAACTAAAACCTTAACCCTGTTGTTTTTGCTGCCTTTCAGATGCTGATATTCCAAAATGAAATGCAAATCTAACATATATTATCTTGTCTTTATCTGCATCTTTTTCATCCAATTCTTAGGCCAATGAGGTTTAATGGATAGATTCTTCAGACAGAGAGAGGGATAGCAGAAGAGGGAGAGTTTATGAGTGGGGGGGAATGAAGTGACAGAGAGAGGAATGGGAGAGGATGGGAGAAGAGCCACAGTAATTAGGAAATTGGTCTTTTTTGGCTGTTCTGTGTGTTTGCAGAGGGACTGAGTGTGTATTAATTGATGAACTGATTGATGAGGGGGGATGGAGGGAGGGAACTAGAGGTGGAGAGAGAATGGAGGGGTGAGACTGCACTGCTGGCCTCAGCTAATGGCCTAAGACTGTTGTGGAGTAAGCAGTCTACTGAGGAGGATCAGCACTTACACACACGCATACACACACACACACACACACACACATACACTGAGTGTTTGCACGCACTGTATGTACACAGAAACATCTACAATATAAATACACATGCATCTGAATCAGAGGGAGTCAGAGCCACAGTGACTCAACTCCCTGCTGAGATAATGGCCCTTTTGACCCTCCGACAACATCCAGGATGTTTGAAATGATCGTTGAGTCGCTGGGACAGACTGAGCAGTGACCAATGGGCTTATTCTCTCACTGAAGTACAGAAGAGCTCGTTGTCCTAATAGGATATAATCCAAATTTTCCTCTCCAAACGCAAAGCCACATATCATTGATGCTGCTTCAGTAAATGCTTGCATTTGAAATAAGAAAGCGTAGACAGGATAGCGACAAGTAGCAACAGATCTTTTATTCTGTATTGTACATCCAAGGGTAATGGATTCAGGGCCGTAACCACAATAGACATTGTGGGGGATAAGTCAACCCCACCCCAACCCCCCCAAAAAATATCAATATTTGATATTCTTAATGCTGCTCTGCTGTGCTCTATTATGCACCGCTCTGTTTGTTGTTAGGATGACAAAAAGTTTTAAAAGTTATTTAGGCTGGTCTGCTTTAGCGGTCTAACAGTGCTTGTCAATGTCAGAAAGATGGCCAATCAAATAAAAGAAGGCAAGGGTGAATTCCAATGCAACGCTTTAGTTTTAAAAGGAAAAGAGTGCGTGGGAAGATGTAAGTAGCTAAACATTAATATTTGACAGCTGTTTTACGTTAAACGACTGACAGTAATATCCAGTGATGCAAACTACTCAACTTTTTCAAATTTTGCTGTTTTGAATTACATATATAATATAATATAATATGATTCATGTAATTCATAACTCAATGTGATGAGAAAACAAACGTTTTGTACTTTCAACATATTAAACATATGAATAAGAGTGATTGTGTGCATATTTTAAAATTAAATATTATTTGCAAATACTTTTAAACTGATTAGAACATCTTTTACCATTTATTTTATTTTTCTCTATTCCCTTAAATTCATTTGAATCCATTTTTTAATACCTTTACATAAAAGACCCCCCCCCCCC
>RJVU01075544.1:3635359-3668956 GCA_003731715.1 Anabarilius grahami | reverse complement strand
TTATATATATGTACATAATTTATATATATGTATATATTTATAAAAATTATATATATTTAATGTTGATATAATTTACCCAGTAAATCAAAATATGATGTAAATTATATAAAAATTATCTATATATAGACCAGATGTTTTACCAGTTTCCAATAAATACAGAATTTGCAGGGCTCCTAAAAGCATGAATCCATGTTGTCATGACATCATTAGTCACATGACATCAGGTGACTTGTTAAAAAACAACTTTTTTTCTTCACACCAACTTAGTTGACACATCAAATTCCGCCTCAACCAATGTTGCTAGTTTGGGGCAGGACTACCTGTTTGTCCAAACTATGGAAGGGTGAAATGCATGATTTTTGCTCTTCTGTTTTGTGCTACTAGTGGCACAGAATACATCATCTTGACGGGCTCCAATTATAAGCTAAAGTCAGCAGAGGATTTGACTGACTTGTAGCTGACAAGTTTGTGAGAAGCATGTCCCCACTAATCACAACACAAGAATATAAATAGGCTTTTACGTCACTCCAACAAAAACGTTTTTGCCAAACATACCTTCATCACAGCTGTTTTTCCCCTTGTTTGCCTTATTAATGTTTCCATCTTGGTCTGAGTTTGTTCTCTTTCCATTGCAGATTTCAAGCAATCTCTGTTTTCCCTACAGAGCTCCAGGTTTTCACATTCACTCACTGCTGTCAGGCACAACCACACACACAGGGTCCAAATGAAGCAGGGGTCATCACTATGTCCATCAATGTTTCCATCACTGTGGCTCTAACATACACATCCTCTCCACACACACACCTACATGACCTGCCCTTTATTCTCAGAGATATGATAGAAGATGAATATTTTGAGTGACAGTCTGAGAGAAGACATGCTCCTTGAAAGCTTTAGAGGAGGCATGGAAACAAACTAGGTCTCAGATGGATAGATTTACCTTTAAAAATCCAGATTTTGTACAATCTATCAACCACATTACAAACGTAAGACAAAAAACAACCAAAACCTACCAACTCTGTTAGATAAAATAAATAATAATAATAAAGATGAATGGTATGGGTGTATTTCACCATCAAAATGTGGATAATTGCTGACATTTCATATGAAACAAGGTTATGCTGTTGATAATTTCAATTCATAGGACTAGCATTGACATTAAACTTCTCACACAAAATTACAGTAAACTTAAATGTCATCAAATGACTAAACACATGTGATTGGTGCTTTTTGATGGACTTTTTTCTAGTACACTTCAAACTAACAAACAAAGTCATCAAACCCAAGACATTTAAAAATGTGACAGATTATTTAATACTCACTCCCATTGTTTTCGTCGGGCTTGTGGAGTGCTCTGCAATTTATGGGACTGGTGGGCTTTGATGACATCACGGTGGTCCACTAGGCCTCCTCTCCTTCTGACAGGAGGAACCAGAGAGTCACTGGGCATCAAAGAGTAAAGTGTCCCATCCGTCACCACGGTTTCCCCTCCATTTGTTTTGCTGTAGTCAAAGGAGTCAACTTGGCATGCTTCATTACTCATGTCATACACTGTATGATAGTATGTGGGGTTGGCACAAACACTGCTCCCGCTGGTTGGAGGATGACAGCGATGTTTGTAACCCTGTGGCTGCATTTTCCCTCCCTTCCGCAAGGACGGCGCTCTCTCCATGATGACTGAGCTGTCTGCATACATGGGAGACAGCATGACTCTATGGGGCAAAAAGTAGAGAGGTGAATGTAAAAAATATTTTAGGGAACGAGTGTGTAAGTGTCATTTACAGTCTTTATTTACATTCTTTTTAATTCAGTTGTTCAGTTAACTTGACGTGTATGAACAAATGTATGTGGGTCGTCGCAAGTATGTATGCATTTACGAGTATGTGAGTGTGCTTGATCATGTATGTGTATATGTATAAATGTGTATGTATGAGGATATTATTAGTATGCATTCTTATCAGGTTTATTTTATTCATTCATTTTATTTATTTCTTTTCCTCACAGGTTTATATATTCATACATTGACAAGTCTTTATTTATGTATTCAGTCACTTATTTATTCATTTACTATGAGTACAACATGTATTATTTGTACTTGAACAAATTATGTTGTGTGAAGTCTTGTTTCTGAAAATTATGAACATGTTGTGATGGCTATTAATGAT
Organism: Anabarilius grahami; assembly: GCA_003731715.1. NCBI lineage: Eukaryota > Metazoa > Chordata > Actinopteri > Cypriniformes > Xenocyprididae > Anabarilius > Anabarilius grahami. The sequence goes on along the minus strand of RJVU01075544.1, from coordinate 3,666,791 downwards.
TCCCTGTTATGAAAAGCAAAAATAAAGTATTAAAAAATGTTTTTGGTGTGATTTCTCTCTTTTTTGAAGAAGAAGAAGAAGAATATGGATATTGAAGTGAAATTCAAAGAAAAAGATCTTTTATTTTTTATGATAAGTAATGTTGAATTTAAAATATGGTATTCTATAATTTTTCTGATTGTATCATCAAAATTATTTATCCATAAACATAAATGAGCATAAAATCTATCCTTTGATTGATTTATAATGCATACTATGCTATTAATTTATAAAGCTGTTGATATACCCTATTTGTATAATGATAATAATAATAAGTTTTATTATTATTATTATTGTATTGGTACTTCTATTATTGACAATTTATAATAGCATTTTTCAATTTTTTATTGGAAAATACTTATGTTGCGATGGTGTTCATAATGTTGCAAATAAATAATTAATGAATTATTTTAAATAATAACATTTTGTTAACTGCCCAATGTAGTTTAAAAGAATTTGGGTCTTCTCGGGTCCATTCGGAAAAAGCACATTTATTTCGAATTGCCACTCATAGTGAACCCGCTCGGGTCCCAGGTCGGGTCTCTGGTTTTCTGATCCAAGTGGACTCGTGAAGAACTCTAGCCAAAGCCCACTGCAGATGGAGGGCTTGAGCCTACTATGAGGACAGAGCCAACCATTGCCCCGGAGCCCGAGCCCCATTTGTGAGTCTGACCAGTTGTGTGAGCCAGCTGCAACATGTGTCGTCGTAGGAGTAATGGTGGAGTTCAAGGTTTTGGAGGACAACCCCACCCACAATCCTGTGGCTGAGATTGAGCTTCGAATGGACTCTGCGGATTATAATTATTATGAGGATTTTGATATGGATGTTCTGCTGAATCTCCCATCCCCAATGGTCCTGCCCAGCATAAAGCCAGTTTCGTCACCCTGTATCAAGTCTGTCAACATCGCTGATCCCACCCTGCCTCTCTCTCCCGTCTCCACATCCTGATTCAGCCAGAAAAAATGAAAATTTAAAATTTTGTATTTCATACATTTAAATCAGGAGAACTACTTATGCATAAATGTAAATGAGCATAAAATATATAATTTGATTGATTTATTATTGCATTTTATTGTATTTATTTATTGTTGAAAAATACTTGTGTTGTGATGGTGTTCATGATGCTGCAAATAATAATAACAATACTGACAGCAACCAAAAAAAAAGAAGAAGGGCGGTGAAGGGGAAAATAGGTGACATGTAATCAAAGTACAAAGGGAAACAGAGGGAAGCAAAAAAGCACCAAGGGAGGTTTAATTAAAAAAGGCTGCATAGATGTTTAGAAAAAAAATTGCAATAGACCAACGTCAGGTGAAAATAAATGATGCACTCCTGTACTACGTTATGCTGACGGTGTTTGGAGAATGTGTCCGCTGTGACACGGGTGGAGGAATAAAGTAATTTAAAGTGACACATACACACTCAACACTTTCAATAACACAGAAAAAATGCAGTGCTATAGTCAGAGGGTTATGATTTTGGGAGTCCTGGAGCTCTTTTAGATAAGCCACAAGGGCCAATAAGACTTTTACAGTTCTGTTTCTGAAAGCAAAGCATTGAAAAGGTGTCAAATGCTGTGTGACCTTCCCAAAAGTACATAGAGTAGATAAAAAGAAAGACACAGATGGAGTAAGGCACAAGAAAAGATAAGCACAGAGGCCAAAATGTGAATGGAATACATTCACACTACAGTCCTTATTGTGGCAGTCCTCTTTGTTGACAGGCGGGATTTGTTGTCAGGCTGTGATTATGAAGGACACAGCTTGTCTCAATGATCAGCCACTAAAGATGGAACTAACTAAATCTGCCTCTCTTTATTTTTGGCCAATGGGGAGCAAAGCCGTTGCAATACACTTGCCGGTTCCAAAAGGGAATATATTCAGCGATGTAAAGGAGAACTAGAAGACATCCTGAAAGGTCTTTAAGGTCCCTTCATAGAGGCTGACAGCATTGTGACATCCATGTTTTTGTATTTTTAGTCAGTAACACATACAGTATCTTCCTCATTTAAACTGGTGTGATGCATTGGTTGCTTCCTGGACAAGACAAAAGAATCCTTCTTTGCTTTGTTTGCTAAAGCGACAACACCATAAATCTCACTATAATGGCGAGGTAAAGCATAAGCATAGCCACAAAAGGTAGTAAGATCCAATTTTGGATGATTTCATTTTCATCATTGTGTGTTACAGCAAGTGGCTGTTTGTGTGGGCTGGTTCTCCATTGCACCAGCCCACAGACAGCCTCACCATTGTGTGGGTGTGTATGAATACATGCAATTAAGGTGACATTTACAAAGTTATCCAGAACCACAAAAACTTGCCCATAAAAATAATGGCCATCAGAATCCCTACTCAAAGATGTCAAGTATCCAACTCTGGAATAGTTTTACTGGGTTGAACTAGATTTTTTAAGCTCTCCTGTATATTGGGCATTTTATATGGCTGCATATTAAAAAAAATAATTTTATAGTGATTGTACTGTTATCAGAAACGGTTGATGAAATTCAAAGTCTCAGCCAGTTCTGCTGCTGACATGTGTATTGTTAAATAGAAGAACCAAGGAAAATGTTTGAACACACAATAAAATGATTTGCTGCATTTAGTACCCTTCAGAGCATAAATAATATGCTACCTGCTGAGTGAACACTGGCTGTAAGCCATCACACAACAGCAAAAGACGGGCAGCAGAACATCTAACAAATATAGAAGTCTCTGTTAAACATGACCAGAAAAGTACTGATGTGATACCATGGTATAATGAATATATCAGGCAGTAAAATCAGAGTACTTTGTTATATTCAATGGTATTTACATTGTACTCCAAGGTAGTTCAAAGAATACCATAGATTTGCCATGGCAAATGACCAATACCATGGTATTTTTATGGCACGATTCAACCAAATAAGGATTAAAGATTCCACAGGTTTATGTACCAACTAGATAGATAGATAGATAGATAGATAGATAGATAGATAGATAGATAGATAGATAGATAGATTATAGTGTAATATAGTAATAATACAATTGTATATTTTACATTATATTACATTTTATATTTTTAAGGCTATACATTTCTTTATATTTTGTAGTCTACACATTTTAATTATTTGTATATAGAGAAAAATGCATATATGTATTTAAACATATCTTAAAATAAGCGGTTGTGAACAAAGAAGAGACAAAACACTCTCCACGACACTTACCAGAAAGGTTTGTGTTTTTTCTGAGAAGATCCTGGAATCTGGACCCGTCCGGATCACCTGTAGTTTATAACTGGCAAAACTAACAATAAAACTCCACAAACTGAATGGTCCGAGGTCCGTTTTCTCAGAGCAGGAGGTCATTTCCATCTTCAAGCTCGGAACATTCTGTCTTTAAGTATTTTTGTTGGACAAAACAGATAATTTTGTATTTTCTCTCAGCGTAATATTTGTATTCCTGTCCGATGTGACAGCTCTCGAGAAACCAACGACTCTACGTGGCGCGAGACCCGCATGCACTTGTACGAGGAGTCTCGCGCTCTGTGCGCGTAACGAATACGTGACTGTACTGGCACAGAGAGCCGAGTGTCGCGCGGACTAAAACTACGCGTTTCGACTGCTGCTGCGCGGTGGGTGAGAGACGGTATGGTTGTGTAATTTTTCTTCCTTCCGCAGGTTTATTTTGAGAGTGTACACATTATTATTCATAAGAGAAATGTAAAGACGAATTTCACTAATCAGTTGGTGGGCTACGTAAAAAAAATATTCACAAACAATAAAATTTCATATAATAATTCACAATAAATTATAATTATTAGGCTGGCTTAACATTGTATAGATTATGAATTAGCCAATAAGCGTTTTCAGACGTGAAAAAAAGAGAGAAATTGTCAAATGACGGTAAAATGCTGACTCAGTCTTACTCAGCTTTGACCCTTAGTGACATAAAACATTCGTCATAAAAAATTAAATTAGATACACAAAAGATTGAATGAGAAATATATAAATAATGTTTCTTACTATTTGAGACATGCTTAATGGCTCATATTTGTTTTTATTTAATGCCTGTAAGTAAAAAAGATGAGGATATATTTGCCATCAGAACACATTTATCATATAAATAAACCATAATATTATATATATTATAATATTGTCAGAAATGTGCTCAGACTGTATAGCATAATAGGTTACAGACAAATAATTTTAACAGATTTTTGAAGAAACTGCCCTGGTGTTATAAAGCCAACAGTCAAAATAATAAACTTATGCACATAGCTCCTATTAATAAGAAATATAATACTTCCAAAAAACGCCAATTCATGAGTTGCCAGTTGTTCCCTAAATCCTCCAGGCCTGTGCAGAATCCATCTTGGATACACAGAGAGGAATAAATCTGGCACGTCTGTACAGTTCTGTATCTGTTTTGCAGCAGTCCACACTTGGAAAAACGAAATCTTTCAAAATAAATATTAAACTTCTGTCCACACATATAGTCAGAAGCAGCAGCAGGATGAATACATTAACATCACGCTCTGAAATCTCTCCTGCTTGTTACCCACATCAAAGTGTCCTATTTAGCACTAATTACTCGTGTATATATGAAAAATACAGCCAAAAAAGAAATGTTTGAAGCAGCGCACAAAAACAGTCATTTATTTCTCAAAATTATTCAAAACACATGAATATTTTAGCATAGTATGGTCACATACATAATCGATAAGCACAGAGAAAACTTGAAAAGGTTAAACAGGAGCTGCACTGGTCAATTTGACAGCCTCTGATTGGCCAGCTGGGCTGATGAGTGTGTGTCCCTGCGTTCCAGAAGGACAGTGGGAGGATCAGCTGGTTCTCATACCGTCCCTGCTGAGATGGCTCACTGGGTCTGGATTATTTGTTACCACGGTGGCGACATGGGCTGCGGGTTCTGCAAATACGACATCACGACTGCCGATATGGACAGCCTGAAGGTACAAAAGCATATTAAATTGGGCATACAGAAGTCCAGAAGCACTACATTTGAGAATATCTTCAGGTAGACTAAACTCTAAACACTGGCATTAATTATGAGAATGACAAACAAGCATAAGCAACTCACATGAAGCTGCTCATCATTTGTTTGGTGTCTTCTGAGCTTCGCGAATTGGCGAAACTGATGAACGAGCAATACACTGCAATCCACGCGCACCATTTAAGCTGCAAAAATACACAAATAAAATTAAATCATCACTGAAAATCATTCTGCTCATGTTTGAATCATAAACAGTGAGCATTCATGAAGTAAACAGCACAGTTGACTGTAAACAGGTGTTTTTGTAGATGAGAGAGAATGAGGTCACCTTGAGCATCAGGCCACACATACTGAAGATCATGCCGAGCAGGTTCATGTAATCCGGTGTAGGATCTTCCAATGTTGGGTTCGTTTCGGTATTTGGAGGCTTGTAGCTGTAAAGCAAACACAATATGCCTAGACTATTAATGCCGTCTATCATTTAATACTTTAAATTCATATAAACACAGAACACAAACATCACATGATTTCATCAGAGATAGAAAAACATACCTAGGTGAACAAATTGAAATAAATGAAGCATAATAACATAAATATGCAACGAAAATTATCCAATTTCTGCCAGTAATAAGCACTAATAATAATAATAATAATAATAAGCACAGTAATTAGCACAACTTAATTAATATTTTTACAACTTAACACGTAACATTATTAAAAAGAATATCTAATTTAAAGTATAGTATTACGTAAAAACCATACATCCATCTTCAGAGAAAATCTGGTTTAATCTCGACTAATCATTAGCCGAACTGCTGCTAACAGCGATGCTAACGAGAGCCAATCAAACCTCCCATCACAATAATTCAAAAAGTGTTCAACACGGATATAATAATACTCACCGAAAAATCTTATTCGGTCGTCTGAGGTCTGCCATGTTGTTTATGGTCATATCATAAAATCCTAATAAAGTTAAAACTTCTTTGAGGGGTTTAAGAGCAGCACGTCAGCGAACAGCTGACCTGTGAAATTCTACTACGCCTCATTCTGTTGTATGTAAAGCTGTATGTGGTGCACTAGCACCCCCTGCCACTAAGGAGTGTAAGTGTGTGGAAAATTCAGATATATAACAGTGGTCATAATTTATTTGAGACTCTAAAATAATTATTTATAGGCAAGTTATTATTAAAATACAAATACTGTTAAGAAACGGTGCTAAATCTAAGTGAATTCTAAAGTCAAAACTCTCTAAATTCTAAATTTCAGTCTATGAAAGGGGCGTATTGCATATGTATTGCATTCCATGATACAAAATTAACAAACATTTTTAATATTTCTCATAAGAATAAATGCACATGTACAAGAACACAAGAGTCATGCAAACATTAGCACCATTACATTTTATTTCTTTTCAAGCTACAGAAGATAAAATACAAAAAAAAACACCTTATTTTAATAGACAGCAATTTGTTGACATTTTACTTGTTTTTTAGTCTTGTGAAAGCTCAAAGACATTTTTTATCCCTTGTGTGCCACAAATGTCTTGCAGTTGATGTTATTTATTCACATCTGTCCATAAGGATCTTGAACTGTAAGGAGTCATCGTTCTTCTGACAACATTCGCCTTTATGAGTCCTTCTCTTGTAAAGCCGCAGGTGCTGAATTCATCTCAGAGAGTTCAACATCCCTCTCTGATTCTGTGGACACCGTGTGCCTTTAATAAATAAATAAATGACAAATATATCACATTGTGTCATATTTCAATAACTATGCAGTTTTGTGGTATTTAATATTGGTTGTTGTGGTACTTTCATATTCTGGTACTTCATATTTTGTGTGATTCAGCAGACAGCTATTTTGGCATCCTTCTAAAATGGATATATGATCTGATACTATACCTCCCCTCCTCTACATCCAGAACGTTCTCTGGAAGCTGAACATTGGTGGTCTCGGGCAGAAGGAAGACCACACTTCCACTGAAAACTGCAGTGGCAGCAAACACTAAAGGCGGTGCAAAGCGCCACATGTCCTCCAATAATATGACCATGGGGGCCAGTGAACCTCCGAGACGGGCTATAAAAGAGGTGTAGCCCAAGCCACACTGCCTATGAAAGACAAGGAGAAGCAGAGTAAGTTCCTTCATTCCCAAAGACAAGAGGTAGGTCATATATATGGATTAAATTAGGGGGGGGGGGAACTGGGGTCCGGGGACCCGCAGGGGGCCGCATGGGAGTGACAGGGGGTCAGTGGAAAAGTCTAGAAAAAACTGTAAAAAAAAATGTTTAATCAATGAGTAAGATTAAAATAATTAAGTAAATAAATAAGATTCAAATATATTAATAAATTAATAAAAAATTCTTTGCTTTTTTCGCATACAGACGCCAATTTAGTCATTTTTGCAAATCCGTATGAATGTATTATGCATGTCAGGCCAGTAGTTGGCAATGTCACTTTGTAAAGAAACGATACGCACCTATAGACTGAACACGTAATATGCATTCGCATGACGTCACCATTTTCACAAATTTGCATTTTTGTTTACATGGTTTTGTTTACAAAACCGATTTCAAAAGTTCACATTTTCAGGCCATCAAAAGGCCGTTGTCTTGTAAATAAATGGCCAAAACACATAAAAAGATCTCTGTTTTTAGTTAAAAACGGTGTTGTGTAAACAGCAAGATAACACGGGCTGGAATAAGGAACAGGTGTGGGTAATGAGTTGCTATGGAGACTATCGAGGATAACTATGGAAACAAACATGGGTTTACTATGGGAACAAACAAGGCAAATGGAAAATGTGTCTAATTTTGAAGGCTGTTAATTTGTCGGCCATATACTGTACATCATCAAAGATGTCTCGTTGTTGCAATTTCATTATGACTTTGCAATGTCATTTTTACTTTTCTGAAATACTTTTCTGAAACACCCATAATGACTTATGCGGCCGACAAATGCGACCTCCAGAGGACGCAACCTTCGAAATGAGATACAGCCGAAACTAATCACAGGAAGTCAAACAGCAGGAACGACAGGAACAAAAATACACAGTCCTTAAACACAAGACAGGGGAAACAAGACAGGAATTGCAATAATGTTAAATAATCTTATATTTATAATATTAACATTTCAGTATATAAATCTGTGTGTTTTTTAAATTTTATGATGGGGTCCCTCACATGAGGATGATCCTATTTGGGGATCAGTGGCATTTGAAAGACTGAAAACCCCTGGCAACTACATTTATAATTTTTTTTTTACAAGTGCTCTTCCCGCTTTTTCTTTAAAAAGAATAAATAGAATTAAAAAAATAAAAAATAAAATACCGGAGTACAGTAGGGTAGAGCTCAGATGTGTACAAGAAGGCAATGGTAAAGGCTGCCTCTGAGAATCCCTTCCCAATAACTGCAATTCCTGTACGCACAGCAGCAAACTCTGCAGATGAAACAGCACAACATTGCTTCAGTAATTCATATCAAATATGGTAAAGAGGTCAAAGATGATAGCAGCATGATAAAGAATGAAGGAGTACCTGTTGGGATTATACTGTTTAGTCCAATCAGAGCTCCTGCTATAATGAGAGACCACGCCTGGCCGTTTCTGCGTCCAATCCGGTCCAGAGTGAAGTAGGTCCCAACCTTAGCTGGGACTTCAATGACTCCATAGACAAACTGTGTGAGATAGATGTTCAGACCAAACCCAGTGATGTTGAAGCTGATGCCATAGTAGGTAAATGCAACTGCAAACCTGTTGATTCAAACAAAGATTGTTGATTTACAAGAAAAAAAACCCAGTTACTTTTATATCACAATGAAAAGGTCCTCACATACCAGAAAATCCCTGAGAAAAGCACAATCTTTCTCATTTTCGGTGTCCTCACTAAATCAAGGTAGGAATGATTCTTGTTGGAGACCTCAGTAATCGTGATTTTCTTTAAGGTCTATATTATATAGGTGACAAATGTTTTATTTAGTTTTTAAGGAAGAGATAAAGGATGTGATCAAAATTGGTTATAAAAAATGAAAGCTCAGCTAGGTGTGTTTACCTCAGTGTCCAGTTTATGAGTGTAACTATACTTTCCATTCATCTTAGCACACTGAGTGAGATACTTCTGTGCCTCTTCAACCCTGCCATTGGCCAGCAGCCATCTTGCTGACTCAGGAATCCACCTTTTGAGATGATTTGCAAAAGAGAAAAATAGTATTATAATCATGATGCACATTTAGAGGCCTAAAAAGATGTTATATTTTTGTAAAGAAAATAAAAATTATATATATATATATATATATANGTTTAAATATTAACATATTTCCTTTTTAATATTAGAAATTTGACAATATTTTTTTCCTTCATATTATATTTAGTTATATTTTGCGCGAATTATGGGTTTAACTTCCGTTAAGCGCTCTATGAACGCAATAACACATTTTTTTAAAACTTAGTACAATGAGATGACATTAATTCTACTCACCCTTCAACCATTGAAAGTTAAAAGGACATTAATAAGTGTAAAAGCATCAACAAGGAACTTTCAACAGACCATGAATAACCCCAAAAGCTGGATTCTTTCCACAGCAGTAACGGACGGGTATCACTGTTGTAATAATTATCTGTATTATGTAACACTTTACGTTAATCAAAAATGTTCATTAACTTCAGCATTGATACCATTTCAAAGTGATTTCCGTCATTTTGACAGATAATAAACTGTATTAACCTGAGAAAACAAAACAAAAAAAGGGTAAAAAGAGAAAATAATCCTGAGGAAAAAACGACAGCGACTGAAAAGAGCTCTTGCCACAGATATTCATGTGATAACATGTCACGTTAAAATACCAAGCGTTTCGTTTTTCTCGTGATATCTGAAAATAAAACATGAAGGAATAATGACAGCTCATTCAGTCAAACTGACGGATAAGCTTTATTTGTAGGGCAACCTATTTGAAATGATTCTTTTCAGTCTTTTTGAAGAGAATTTCCCCAAACCGGAAGTGCCACCCATAATTCAAAACACAGTAGGCTCGTCAGGAATAAGGTGGATTACAACGCCGTGTCTAGGGTTGCCACCTTCAATACAGAAAAATAAGGCACGCCTGCCCCAGCGGGGGCCACACCCCTCGGGGCCACAATGACCACAGTCCCGATGACCACAGTCCCGATGGCGTGCCAGTGGTGGTACAGTATATCATAACTTAAAACATGTTTTCATAAAAATATTAAGATTGATACCATTGGACATTATAATAAGATATCTGCTATTGAAATCAGTGTGAACAGATGCACTCAGTCTCTCACTATCACAACTTAAGTGGTCATATTCAATACACAGCTATGACAATAATAAACATAGGCCAAAAAAGTGTGACTGAGACCACAAAAAATAAGCTTTTGGAGGAACCATATTTTATTAACTTATTAAATTAACAGATCCATAACTTAGTAATTATAAATTAAACAAATTGTAAATTGTCATTTGTTGTGAACAAAGATTTTGGCTAAAATATTTGTCATTGTTTGCAGTAACACCATCCAAACAGTGAAACCACACCTAAATAACTGTAAATGATATAATATCTACAAACATTTCTTATTTAAGTAAAACACTTAACAACATTTTTATTATTGGTAAGTAAATATAGTATTGAATGATGCAATTATTTAAATTGGTTAAGCATAACAAATAGTTGCTTATTTTATTCACATAGGTACTATATTTTGATTAAATATGTATTAAATATATCTCTATGATCTCTTATTAAAGTAATGCTTATGTGTCTGACTGTACAAATTAAGCTTAATAAACAAATCATACCATAACATGATTAATGCACATTATTAACATTATTTTTTCACGGCCCGTGAACCTGAAACAAACCAATCATATATTACCCAATCAGGGGCAGAATAGGACGTGTCTTCACACAATGCGGGTGGGGTGATTTGCATGGGATGCTGCATAATGTGGACCTATGTAAAATACGGGACAAATCGCGTCCCGTATTGATTTGATACAAGACGCGTCATTTTGGCTGTAAATACGGGACGATTCCGTATTTCACGGGACGGGTGGCATGCGCGAGACGCTGCAAAAGACGCAAGACGCGATACTTGTCCGTCTAGCCAGCTCATGTTTACATAGAAAAAATGGGAAAAATTGGAAATTGAAAAACGCGTTCTGTGTGAACCAGTTATTCTTTAACTTGCAGTTCCACCACTCACCACCAGGCAATTATGCCAACAAGGCAGGGTGATGTCACCACCAGGATGAGGTGCCTCCAGTCCCTGATGAGATATGCCAGAAGAGCCAGAAGCATGTTCCCTACACTCCATCCGAGACTGATGATGGTACCCGTGAATGTGCGATGTTTAATGTCTGTCCACTCAATACCTGTAGAGTGAGCAGAGTTCATGAGAGAGTCTGTGAAAACAATAGTGTGAATAGTCTGGTAGAGTTTTAATAGGGATCATTTCAGATTAGGTCTTTTAAACTTTTGTATGGTAGCGTATATACATACACATTGGACAACATGCACTGATGAATAATTCACAAGAAAGTAAATAAGATCAGTTTTGATTTCATGTTGGCTATTGAAGATTAAAGAAATGGATAGATACACAGGGCCACCGTGGTGATAGACATCCCGGTCAAGGCAAGTCCGCACAAGGTTCTTGCTATGGCGAACATCACATAAGATGTAGAAAAGGCCTCAACAATTCCAAAAATAGCACTGGCCACAAAGGACACCTGAATCATTGGTTTACGACCAAACCTGTGGAGTGATATGAAAGATATATTTAATCACATGGAAACAGTGTGCACATTCTCTCTTGCTCTTTACACAAATAGCCTGAGGTAAGCAGTTTTGGATGTGGGTTTAACTGTGACATGTTCCGTGACAAATAACGAGTACAAAGAATATTTGAACTCTGTTGTCAAAGCAAAGAATGATTATGAATATGTATAAGTCAGCAATGCAGAACAAATCAAGGGGAATTAATCGTTTTTCAACATCAGACATGTGAGTAAAGACACTTTATTGTAGAAAAATCATGTGACCAACTTTGAGCCTAAGGAATCTCGGATATGGTCCATGGATGAAAGAAATAGTCATAATTGGTCATAGAAAAAAATAGCATGGAACAAATTATTCTAATACATAATATTAATAAAACAACATACTTATCTGCCAACTGGCCAAACACGATAGCACCGATTGTCACTCCGATGAAGAAAAAGGTGGCAAGGGCTTGGTTTAGCTTTTTATTGTCACATACCAAATCCCACTAGAAAAATAGAGACAAATCTTTGCTGATTTCGTATATTTTCCTATGTGTTAGAGAATATGCTGGTGAAATAAAGTGCATAAACAGCATGAAAATAAATTAATAACGTTTCTTCAACATATAAAACAGAACAGTTCTCAACTAGAGGGCCTCAAGATGGCTTAAAATGATTTATAAAATGACAAAACATGCTTTAAATAAGCTAGAACTGCTAAAAATCAAGTTGCAAAATTTATCTCATATTTATTTATTTAAGAACAAGGCTTGTGACCAGGATTTTAAGTGTGATTTCCTGGAAAAGCATGGAAATTTCTATAATGAATATGAATTTTTCTAGTTATGCCAAACTAAATGATCATTTGTGAATAAAAAATATTTGTAAAAATCCCCATAATCATGAAAGACTAGAAAAAACATTTAAATTAATTGATAATTAAAAGTGTAAACGCTGAAGAACATAGTTATCGAAATGTATGGAATTTGATTGTTTTAATTGTTAATAATTCTTTTTAATATATTGCTGCTTTGTCATTGCAGCAGAAATTCGAGGTATATCTTGGGGACTTTCGAATGTTGTCTTTGACAATGCCTTGGAGTTGAGGACCACTGAAATAGAGGAAAGCGCCTTGCATATTCTTACCTCCGTAGCGGTTGTTGAGGTGAACTGTGAGCGGTCATATACCCATCCGTGCTGGCATGGCACCGAAACATTTGATCGGTTTCCATACAGTCGGGACAGGTCACCATTAGGGTCAAAGTCCAAAGGAAGAGGATACATCTTGCAGGAGCTGTAGGAGCCATCTGCATTACGTGGGATGCCAAAAGCCAGAATCTGTGCCGATTCACCGTCCTTCTCTGTGCCTCCTGCGTACCGGTCGTCCAAGTGAGGAAGGGCACAGTGATGGGGTGGAACACCTGAGATGAAGTTGTGGAGCAGGAAATGCAGTGGAAGGATGACCCGTGGGAGCCATAGGATGTATAGAACCAGAAACTGGAACTTGTTGAAGCCACCAATTTCATGAAGGACGTCCTCAAACCTCATAGCTGAAAGTGAGATAAGCTACCAAGTAGATCTTTGTAGAATGCACGTTCTACTCACCCATCAGAATCGAGATCTTCTCAGTGAAATTTGCTCTGTTCTAGAGACACACTTGGTTTGGTCTGTAGTGAACGGCGAGTAGAGAGTAGTCTGAGGAGATGAGCAGTGCTGAATTGCTATATGTTATCATAACTCTGTTCCCGGTCATGCTTTTCAGAGCCTGTATGAGACACAAGAAGGTCTTTGTCTTGGTAAGCTCAAGAAAAAGAAGAATCCCAGGCCTTAAAAGTTCACTATTCCTCACCTGACTAGCCGGAGAGAGGAAACAGAAAATACATTAGTTCCATTATTTTTTCCCCTTCTTTTTATTGAAAAATGGCAAGTGAGATCTCTGTATTAAATATTAAAAGGAGAAAAGTGATTTTACTACTTTTTCTTTCTAGTGCTAGATTTGGCCAATTTAATTTGACTTGGAATATTAGAATTTTAGATATTTAAGAAACACACACACAAACACACACACACACACACATATATATATATATATACACTACCGTTCAAAAGTTTGGGATCGGTACGATTTTTAATGTTTTTAAAAGAAGTTTCGTCTGCTAACCAAGACTGCATTTATTTAATTAAAAAAACAGTAAAAACAGGAATATTTTGAAATATTATTACAATTTAAAATAACTGTTTTCTATTTGAATATATTTTACAAAGTAATTTATTCCTGTGATGGTAAAGTTGAATTTTCAGCATTGTTACTCCAGTCTTCAGTGTCACATGATCCTTCAGAAATCATTCTAGTATGCTGATTTGCTGCTCAAGAAACATTTATGATTATTCTCAATGCTGAAAACAGTTGTGTACTTTTTTTTTCAGGATTCCTTGATTAATAAAAAGTTCAAAAGAACAGCATTTATCTGAAATACAAAGCTTTTGTAACATTATAAATGTCTTTACTGTCACTTGTGAATGATTTAATGCATCCCTGTTGAATTAAAGTATTCATTTCTTTAATTTCTTTTCAAAAAAATTTAAATACAAATTCTTACTGTCCCCAAACTTTTGAACGGTAGTATATAATGTTACAAAAGCTTTGTATTTCAGATAAATGCTGTTCTTTTGAACTTTTTATTAATCAAGGAATCCTGAAAAAAAAAGTACACAACTGTTTTCAACATTGATAATAATCAGAAATGTTTCTTGAGCATCAAATCAGCATATTAGAATGATTTCTGAAGAATCGTGTGACATTGAAGACTGGAGTAATGATGCTGAAAATTCAACTTTACCATCACAGGAATAAATTACTTTGTAAAATATATTCAAATAGAAAACAGTTATTTTAAATTGTAATAATATTTCAAAATATTCCTGTTTTTACTGTATTTTTTATTAAATAAATGCAGTGTTGGTTAGCAGACGAAACTTCTTTTAAAAACATTAAAAATCATACCGATCCCAAACTTTTGAACGGTAGTGTATATACAATATGCTTTTTAGTATTACGTTATGAATTCATAAAACAAAGTTGAGACTTCAGTGCTTCAGTTGTGAACTCAGTAAACCGTCCAAACTGTTTACCGTCAGTAAACCAAATCAGAAAACCATGAATATGCCAATGTGCTGTTAAATTATTGAAGTATTAACTTAAAATCTCAGGGTTACTTTAAATAAAAAAGGGGGTTTGGCTAACAGAAAAGTTTGTGAATCCCTGTCATACAGTTTAATGTGTAAATGTTTTCAATTACTGGGAAGAACGTGGAATGTGTCGATTGTAGAAAAACAACAACATAACACAATTAAGACTTGATCATTTTATGCTCCTTGTTCCAACAGAAATCTCACTTAACATCTCACCATTGTAATAAGAGCAAAAGAGGTGGAAATTGTTCATTTAGAAATAATCTGTATTGACAATTATTAATAATGTGTGATTTCTGCCATGCTTAGAAAATGAGATAACTCAGTGTAGAACCCACAATATTTTCCTTTAAGAAAATTAAAACCCAAGTACTTTACCATTTCCTTTGCCTGATAAAAAATAAAGAGGTCTCTGCAAGAAATACTGAAAAGAATATATACAAGCATACAGCAGTATCATCAAACACTTGTAACAAGCTAAAGACAAGGCATGCCCATCATCACAAGGTTTACAAAGAGGGCCGAGCTGCAGACCAGAGGAAATTTGTGCATTTGTCCTTGGATATGTGGCAGATTTTACAATGTTCTGTGTGTCTGGTGGTTTATAATAATTTGTGCTGCCTAAATACACATAATATACGGTATGATTGATTTAGATGCTGTAAATAATTTTTACATTATTATTGTGTGTCAAGGGTCAAAGACAACTTGGCATCTAACTAATAATAAAGTACACCTTTAAAAACCATATATTAAATTAAATATGCACAACAGAACAACACATATACAGTATAGCACCGTGTAAGCTAAATGTGACATTTCCTCCATTATATTCCCAAAAACTTTCAGTAAAGTGAAAGTTCTACATGGTTTAACCTTATAGTACAACATAAAATTATTTGGTGCAGAATCGAAAATTAGAACTATAGCCATTCGTTGATTAGGAAGAACATTAAATTAATTAAAAAGATGAATTTTGGTCAATGGGGCAGATTACATTTTGAGGCAATATGTTCAAGTAATTAAGAAGAAACAATCCCAGTAAACAGCAGTCACAGTGTCTTATCTGCCTGCAGCTGTTTTGTTGCTTGTGCTTTTTTCCCTTTTAACGGGTACTGTGTTCTTCGTATGAGCAGAAGCTTTGGTTTGATTCTTGACAGGTGTGTTGGTGGGTTGGTTTGGTGATGGTTTGGCGTCATTTGCAGGATCACTGCAAGTAGTAGTCCTAGATTTCACTGGGAGCTCCACAGTGGCTCGGAGGGCATACCGCTGCTTGCGAGATTCGCTAACTGCAGTTTGTAGGGGTAGCCTATGGGGTGAGGGACTAGCGATACGGGTTGAAGAGAGAGTGCAGTTTGTGGTGCTTAAGCTGCGACGAGATGAAGCCGGAATACAGGAGAGAGGCATGCGATTGCTTCCACTTGGCTTGGTAGAAAAAGACAATGTTGATTTTGATCTTGCGTGTAGTGGTGGAGCACTTGATCCTGATTGTGGTTGTACTTTTGGCCTAAGGTGAAAAAAACCCAAAATTAATTTAATTTAATTTACCATAATAATGGTATGCTGTCAACTTGGTTGTGCAAAATTCTGAATTGAAGAAATGGCTTCCATTAAATTCTTAAAGGGTTAGTTCACCCAAAAATGAAAATTCTGTCATTAATTACTCACCCTCAAGTCGTTCCAAACCCATAAGACCTTCGTTCATCTTCAGAACACAAATTAAGATATTTTTGATGAAATCCGTAAGCTTTCTGGCTTCTGAAAGACTGAAACGTTATTACCACTTTCAAGGCCAGGAAAAGGTCGTAAAGACATCGCAGTCTATCGGAGGTCAGAAAGCTCTCGGATTTCATCAAAAATATCTTCATTTTTGTGTTCCAAAGATGAACAAAGGTCTTACGGGTTTAGAACGAAATGAGGGTGAGTGACATAATTTTCATTTTTGGGTGAACTTACCCTTTGAGTGTGAATTTGAATGTGCTTCATCTTTTTCCGAAAAAAATTAATTGGAATTTGAATTGGAATGACAGAAAGAGGGATTTACAGAGTTGCAATTCAAAGAAATTCAAAAATTCCATTATTGAAGTGAACTTACCCATTGCTTGCCTTTTGTTCTAATTTTGCATTTCCAGCTTCAGGTTGGATAACAGGAGCTACTACTACTAGTTTAGTTGAAGGCTTCCTTATTGGGGTAACTGGTCGTGGGATCCTGCTGTGCCACTCACTTTGGTACTTTTCCTCAGCCTCCTTCTTGAGCTTCTTGAGAGAATCATCAGATACATGAACATCTTCCTCTGAGCCTGTAGTAGAAAGAGTCTCTGAAGGTCTCTTGGGCTCGTCTCCAGAAGATAATGAGGATGAAGTCCTGGAATTCAGTCTCATCCAGCGGCCCTGACGTTGTCTTTCTACAGCTTGACGGGCCAGGTCTTGCTGCATGGCTCTTCTACGCAGTCGCTCTTTGGTGGACAGGGATTGTTCAGATCCTGGTTCTTCTTCTGGGACTAGAATAGGAATTCGACTTTTGCTCCTTGGTCGTTGAGGTTTAGAAACACTTTCAGGTACTGTGTTTTCCTCTTGATATTCCTCTTTTTGTTGTTTGTCCTGTTTGGATTCAATTGATGAACCTTGATGGATGGGTTCCTTAGACTCTAAGGGTAGAGGAACCACAAGACTGTCCTGTTTTTCAGCAGTCTCATTTGGCAAAGACCCATGGAGAACATTGAGTACCTGAGGTTCCTCTGTAAGAGTCTGAGTGGTCACTTCAGACTGGACACACGCTGCTACTCCTCTGGGCTCTTGAGAAAGAACTGACTTGTCCTTTATCCGCTTTGATTGTGATTTGCCTTCAACCACCTCTAAAACTTCATGAACTTGTGCACCACTGGAAGACATGACATTCATATGGGATGTCTCTGCAATGTGTACAAAAGTTCGCTCCACTTTGGAGAAAGGGGGTGATGCAATTGAGGCTGAGGCTACAGAAGTTGTTGAGATGGTTATCACCGGTTTAGATATTTGTATGGATGGGTCAACACCAATTGCATCAGGTTGCCTTGCATCTGAAGACCTCTCTGCCTGCTTTATGTCCTCCTGGACCTGTACCTCTAATCGACCAACTTCATCCAACTGCTCATTTTGAGGGGCATCAGATCCCACCACACCTTGATCCACATCAGTCGCATTTATAACATTTGGAGACTTTTTCGTGTCTCCTGGTGAAAACAAAACAAGGGTGTTCGAGACGTCTTCTTGGTCAGGATCTACCTCAGCAACAGAACCTGGTTCTTTTGGCTCCTTGTGCGGATCATCGGCCACTAAGGTGGAAGGAGCCCCATCTTGACTACGTTCAGTGCTCTTTTCACTTGCGCCACTGCTAGATTCACTCTTCGTGACATCGTCATCTCTGGGTCCTTCATCTTGTGTCTCAGGGGGTGTGGCTGTGAAGGCCCGTCGCTGGTGTAGGCTTCCTGTAAGCATGACGGTGAGGAAGTCGGCTCTCTTAGCCTGCAGTTTAGGAAGGATATGGAACATCTCCTTCTCAGAGGATGGGGATTTAGTCCTGTAGTCAGTAGGTGACAATAGGGGCTCACTCGGGGTTGGGCCCTAAAAGATAACATAAAAATGCAAAAGTTAGAATGCTGCCATATTGATAAGGCAATGTAAGAAAGACTATGAGATTTTGATTCAGTGAGATCTTCCTGGAAAACACCTTCCAGGAACACATACTTACTGCAAATGAGGACATACTGTCCTTCATAATTGAGTTTCCACAATACCCTTTCTAACCATTTTATTAATTTCTAATAATAAAGTAATTCCTATACATTATACAACCACACAACACAACTATTTTTTCTCAAAGACTTTAATTATGTTTAAATTGTACACAAGCTTTTTAAGATTGTCTAGATTACATACATAAAAAAGGCACAAAAATGTGTTAAAGAATTTTCCCTTTTACAGCAGCCAGTCATATTTTGCTTTTTTTTTTCAAGTGTATCCAACATACAGGTTTTCTATACAATACATACAGACTAAAACCAACCAGATAACATGCTTTTATGTATACAGTATTGATTTAATTTCTCTTTCTTAGATATATATGTACATTTATCCTATAATTTAAAAAAAGTTTAAAATACATGCTTTACTTGGAAATATTACAAGCATACTGTACAGGGATATTGTGATAGAAAAGGTAATATGCTTATTGTACATCAATCTAACAGATCACAGCCCATTTACATTACATAGCAATACCAGACTGTCATTGTAAATAAAAACCTTGCTCTTAAATGTCTTGCCTGGTTACATAAAAAGTAAAATAAAACCTTCTGCAACTTATTTTTACAGCACACACTTTTAAATTAGCGCTGTTACCATTGACACATAGTTGTTTTTAATTGCAAATATACGGAATACAGTAAATATTGACAACAGTCGGTGCTTGTATCAGCTCCTTCAAGAGCTTGTCTGTTGTTTTGTGTACATTGTTGCTTTTCAGCTGTGTATCGGTATCAACATAATAGAGTTCATTGCAGTTCATATGAAGCTTCTCACAACACCAAGCTAAGATTATTACTCCCTGCGGCCATGATTATGCTCCAAACGTCCTTGATCCATCACATCCCACTACATACATTATATAGAATGACCCTGCAATCAACAGTATATCATACAACATGCACATTACAGCTATGATACAGCATTTCCTCCATCTAAAAGGTGTTATTGTGACAAAGGCATTGTGTATAGGCAGAAAGTAAAACCATAAAAAAAAAAAAACTCATAAGAGCAGTTTAGTGGGATTTAATAGACTAAATGACTTTCTTTTTGGTATTTCAGAGCCTAACATGCAGATGCTCTGGTAGAGATAAAATAAAAGGTCTTAGAAAATGTTGTAAACAGTACATATACACTAAAAGAAAATCATTTACAAAAACATAAGGGCCATGCTAACATTTTGTAATGGTCTTAAACTGCAAATTTATTTGTCAATTAAATATTTCAAATATTGTCAACTGAATATTTTGCTTTCAAAAAGACATCAAGGAATTTGCTCTGTTGATCACTTAGAATGTAAATCAATATACAATTCATGGAAACATAAAGGCATAACATAAGCCATACAAAATTGTATTAGTTTCATTTGCTTTCATTGACCAACTTCATTTGCTAGTCATGCAAAAACAAGGTTTTGAACCGCATTGTCTTTCCAGTACTTCCCAGTCAACAGACCTGGACAGTCTCAACAATAACGACTTTTCTTGCACCGTTAATGTCGGTGTCATTTGATGTAAACCAGGCAAAAGCAGATGTGCAAAACAAGTGCAAGAGTTAGCAGCCTGTTTGGGTATATAACAGTACATTCATGTGAGAAGCCATGACTGTGACAGTACCAGAAACATATACAGAAACCAAGTCATTTTTTAAATGTATCATCCTGTTCTAATACAGTTTCAAATACTTATAATTTACTCACTAAAGATGCACAATTCAGCAAATGTGATCATATAAAGGTGCAGTACACACTCCAAAACTGACTTGAGTTTTATGCTAGCTTGAACAAACAGATTTTCGAGTACACTTTTTCTGAAATCCCATGTCTCCAAACACTTCTTTTGCAAAAAAGCATTCATTTTTAGAATTTAAAAAATATAAACAAATATATTAATAAACTCTAGCGAAAGTAAATGGTTTTCTAAACAATTAATGATCATTTTATTTGCTTTCCTGACAAAAGCCTACATTTTCCATCAACTTTCATGCATCTTATGTTATATTGCCAAAAGATCTCCACCTGCTACAACAAGAGCCATTTAACTTTCAAGCCTAGGTTGTTTAATCATGAAACAACTTAAGCCACAAACATCCATAAAATAAAGATTATTCAACAAAGGTGCTGTTTAATCACTAAAAGCCTAACGTACATACTATTTTCTAGAATATGCCCTTTTTTCAGTTCTCCTTTTCAGTATAAACACTGGTGGATTTTAACTGAGAAAATGACAATCTTGTACCTCTCAATTCAAAACCACCATTTACATCTTATTGCAATCAATCACATTTTTTGTTCCACATCGCCAAGGAAACAGCTATGGCTCCAATTCGGTGTCTTTTTTAAAGTGCAATAGTGAGAAACAGTACTCAAAAGACCCTACAGCAGTCTCACACATATACATTTGCTACTCAATAACATACAACACAAAACTGTGCATCCAACCCAAGACTAACTAGGAGGTATTCAATGAGAGATAATCCTTTCATGGTGCATTCAAAGCTCTATGCACATAAATATATGATATGGAAGCTTTTATCTACACACCTTCCTAAACATTTAAAAGAAAAGATGCTATTAAATGGAAACTGCTTTCATATATATACTGTACATATATATATTTTTATGCTTTTGCTTACTTTATGGCTATACTAATTTTAATCAGTGGCAGAGAAACCAAAATGCGTGCTGATCTTTCATTTACAACACAACAGCCGACTCATTTATCTCATTTTTAGTTTGTAAAAGATAACCAGACTCCAGCATGCCACTCCATTGGTTATAAAAGCGTAGACATATTATTCCCTTTTGCTCCCATGGTTCCATTTAAAACACTTTCATTCAACTTGCATAACATCTCCTTTGTGAGGCAAAGCACCTTTAGAGCACAGAAAAAAATTAATATTTTTTGTAAAATTGAAAGCCTGTGTATGTAAGGAACATTATGTACTATGGATGATGGCTTAGAATGTGTTACAATACTAAAAATATCGAAAAAGGACGAAAAAGAAAAAAAGTTGATGTTTTTTTTGCATGGAAGACAATGAAATAGCTTGCATATTAAAGGCAGTGGGTCACTTCATGTATGTTTCATGTTGACCACAGCTGCAATGCAGAAATGCAACACACATGCAACTTAGGTACATGAATAGCCAGTGCAGATAATGAATTTTGGCTATAATTATCTTTATCGTTACATAACTGAGTGACTGAAATGACTAAAGTGTTTGTTCATAACAAGCAGAAAGTGCGAGATATGAACAGCATGTGTAAAAGCGTGGCATTCCCTTTAATACGTCGTTACCTTCTTACAGCCCTCAACAGTTTATTGCATCAGAAAAGACTACATCTTTCCCAAAAAATAATTCATCATCCTTTAAAAAAACAAAAAAGTCTTTCACATCGGTGTGCGAGAAGAGACTACATCAGCTTTCCTCAGCTGTTTTTGTTCATTAGTTTGGCCAGCATCTGCTGGATCTGCAGGCGGGACACGTTGAGCATGGAGTGCCTGCTGCGTGGACTTCCAGGCGGCTGTCGGGGAGTGTGACGTCTCGAGCCCGATCTGAGGCTACCGTGAGCTGGGCTGCTTTCGGCCGACCGGCTGCGCTGGATGAAGGATCCTCCGGCGTGAGGGTACTGCTCGGTCTCCAACGTGGAGGACGAGAAGACGTAGGAGGCGAGACGTCGTAGCTGGTTGGAGCGCGGGCCCGAGAGAGGCCTGTCATCATCCAGCTGAAATAAAACGAGAAAGAGCGAGCGTTGAAATTCCCGAGATTAACAGAGGATTTGTATTTGTAACATTTAAGGCATCTCCCCAGTCGCATGCAGTGAGGAGAACGCCAAACACTCAGAGGTAAGAGAGGAACGGGCTCTCTTTACACAGAC
The DNA here is from genome assembly GCA_003731715.1 of Anabarilius grahami. Classification (NCBI taxonomy): domain Eukaryota; kingdom Metazoa; phylum Chordata; class Actinopteri; order Cypriniformes; family Xenocyprididae; genus Anabarilius; species Anabarilius grahami. The sequence goes on along the minus strand of RJVU01075544.1, from coordinate 3,644,133 downwards.
CTACAATGGGTTGCCTGGAAACAAGTTTTCACAAGAGACAAAGCTAAAGGGATAGCTATGTTTTTTCTTTTTGGTTGGGCGGCCAACATTGAGAGCCTCTATTCCACAGAGGCTGTTCGTTTGATGCAGATCCACCTCTCAAAAATGTGCCATATGTGACCATGTACAAGACAATGAGCCGAGAGATTCGAGACAAAAAGTACTTTAACCATTTTGCCGATCGGTATCATCACACCGTCATTGTAAATGCGGACAACTTAAGAAAAATGAATGGTCAGGCATACAAACACAAACACACATGGATAAAAATGGGTAAATGTGGATAAAATGATGACAAACAGAAATCAAATAAGAAAAAACAATGAGCAAGTTCATCAAACAGGTACAAAAGGGACTAGCCTAAACTGTGCTTACCGCAAACACCTCTTTCACTCTTCTTTTGTGGCTCCAGCGGCAGCCTTGGTATTTTCTCCGTAGGTGAAATCAACGTGTCATACGTGATTTTGAGCGAAAGGTCGAGCAAAAGGCAGTGGGCATTTAAAAGGTGACGACTGCTGGGACAATGAGCATCCTCATCTGTTTTGATTTGAGGTTTTGGCTATCATACAAAAGAGACAATCCAGCAATCTCAGTTCAGCTTGAAAAGGCTGTGACTGTGTTTACAGCGAAACAATGTAAGGGGCAAGTTTTTCCAAACAGAATTCAGAAAAATGCCCCAGAATTTTTTTTTTCTGCTATATTTCCTCATGGGTAAATGAAGAATAAACTAGCTATAAACTAGCTAACTTTTAAGATGAGCAAAACTGCTGGTCTACTATATGTCATCTGGCTCACCCTAGTGGTAAAGAGCGGCTGAAATCTTTTCACACATTTTGTTTTGGACTATGAGGGATGACAAACATTAAAATATGAAAATGAATAACTTTAATGTGAATTAGTGCAGAATTGTACTGAACGGTTTAGTGCTGAGCATACTAAAAAGATAAACCACAGTAAGAGTTTAAGAAATTTGTAGAAACGCTCAGCAGTAGACCACTCATTTAGAACGCAGTCAAAACAACAAACACAGTACTGAGGTAAAAAAAAAAAAAAAGTGTTTTTCTGAAGGACAAGAAAGACGTAGCACCGAAATCCCATTAGCAAAGGGCTGGTTTAGCCTCACAGATCAAGAGTTTATTGTGTTTTTTTACGTAAAAAATGCTGAAAACAAACTGGATATTTCAAAATCATCTAGTAATTCCATATGGAAGAAAAAAATTAAATAAATGTGGGCCACGTACACACTGCAGCTATATTTAATCCCATTCTGTTCACATTGAGTTCAGTTATTACAGGAGTGACAACCAAATTAAACAAGTGAAATCATTTCTAGAAGGTTAAAGGGACAGTTCACCTCAAGATGTTCCAAACCTGTATGACTTTCTTTCTTCTGTGGAACATAAAATACAATATTTTGAAGAATGGTTTGGTTACCATTGACTTTCATTGTATGGACAAAAAAAAGAAGAAGATTTTTCTCAAATTATTTTTTTATGTTCCAGAGAAGAAAATAAACAAATAAATGAGTAAAGGGTGAGTAAATGACAACATTTTCATTTTTGGGTGAACTTTCTCTTTAAGGTAACAGCAACTTCAATCCATGTAGTGCGGTCAGAACTAAACTGAGCACCTAGTTAATGCAACGAAATCAGCTTAATGGGCATAAATGATTTCATAACAAATGGCACGGTAATCAGTCATTATCACCGTTTGTTGTTTACAATCGCAGGAAGTGAAAATATAATTATGGTTACCTCCATATCACAAAGACTCCTTATTCTTTACAAATGATAGTGATAACTGATCAAAGCTTTGTAGTGTGTACATGACCTTAGAGCAGTTTTGAATACCCCCTTAGTTACAGCTGAACTTCTGCATACAACAAATTTTCCAAAATACAAACCACGAACAAAGAAGAATCATTACATTGTAGCAAATCATGTGAAAACCAAATGTTTGATGGTCAGAAAAGAAGAGATGAGGCATGAGTCTGTGTGTCAGACAGTGAATTAAAGAGAGAGTGACAGACGGAGAGAGAAGAAAGGGAGAAAGAAATAGGCACACACCCTATAAAAAGTGGAGTGAGACAATAGCACCGCCTCATCATAAAGCATTTGCTTTATCTTGATTATGAGTTGGTTTTAAGACAGGTTTTAAGCTATTTTTAAAATTGGGACTTAAGCTAAACCAAGCCTCCTGCACATGTCTCTGGAACCAGTATTTTATGTTCGCCCTTGGAACAAGTGGAAAGTGAACAAATTTCTTTCTAAGGTACAAGAAATCCCTAATGTAGGTCATTCTCTGTATGTGGCGGCTGAAAAGATCAGGCACCACATTATAAAGAGGATAGAAAGTGCTCCAAAGAGGATTATAAGTTTAGTTATATATTTTACACAATTTATTACAAACATTTACATAGAGATACATAACTGTCTGAAAATTTAGGATCAGTAAGACTTTTTATGCTCACCAAGGCTGCATTTATTTCAACAAAAATACAGTAAAAACAGTTGCATTGTGAAATATTACTACAATTTAAAAAAAATGTTTTCTATTTTAATAGACAGAAAACATTTCTCATTATCATCAATGTTGAAAACAGTTGTGCTGCTTAATATTTTTGTGGAAACCGTGATAAAAAAATTTCAGAATCAGATTTATTTGAAATCTTTTGTAATATAAATGTCTTTACAGTCACTTTTGATCAAAAAGAAAAAAATCTTACTGACTCCAAATGTTTGAATGGTTGTATATACTAAAAAGTTGGTATTAAATTTGTATTAAATTGTGTAAAATATAAAATATAAAAAAAAATAATGAATATGTTTTAATATATTTAATATAGTTAAAATATATTAATAACATTTTGAAAATATATGTTATTAATTTGCAAGCAGAGAAGTAACAAAATAGCAAGATGCAATGTAATATAAAGAAAGTATAGTGTTCCGGCCAACTTATGTTATTTCATTGTCATTCATTTCATTATTAGCTGATAAAATCCAGTACTCAGCTGATAAGTGCTGGTTTGTGAACAATAAGCATCCTTTTCCTGATCTAATTAAAAAAATCCAGACCATTTTTCTTCAGCGTGTCATAAGCTCGAAAACATTGCACCCACAACGCATGCAAAGAAAGATCCATGTAAAAAAGTGTCTGTAAACAAACACGTTATAATAGCGCTTCTAACTGGACCTCATGATTTCTTTACCACCATCAAATATTTGCAGCCTCACTCACCTCAAACCCACCAATGCACTCCATCTTTATGCTAAGAATGTCAGTGCAGGTTAGTCAGGATAATCTTACCTGTCTCTGAGGTCCGTTGGATTCTGACTCTCTCCGCCGTGGCCGTCCGGAAGGCAGCGAGTGACAGGGTGACTGCACAGGGCTCTCCGCTGATGTTGACTGGCCTTTCCCACTCCTCCTGGACGCCTCCTCCTCCGTAAGGGGCAGCATGCCTCGTGTAGTCCGGTCGCCATGTGACGTCTTGGGTCTGACTGACGGATCTGTCCCCTTATGCCTCCGCCACTCTTCTCCTTCCTCCAGGGGGCGTAATTCCTCCGGCTCCTCATCCGTGGTGCCGGATGTGGTGGGCTCAGCCCCTGGGAGGTGGTGGAAGTCTCTGAGCTCCGTTTCTTTGTCTATGATAACCCACTCCTTACTGTCAAAGTCCTCCTCTTCCGCGAGTGGGACAGAGCGGATGAAGGCATTGCTGTGGGCTTCCTGGTCCACTGATGCAGATGCCTCATTACGACCGCGGTCTCCACGACAACCGTCGACGGACAGCATCTGAGCAGGCTGGGAGGAGTAAACATGCCGAGAAGGAGAACCCAGGATGTCCATTCGAGAGCTGAGAAAGGAATAAATAATGAATTTATGATGCTAAATGATGCAAAAATATTAAGATTATGAATGGGCAGTACAGTATGAGCACAAAATTATATTATATTATAGGGGTGTAAAGAGACCTTGTGATTAAAATGTGACGAGATTTCTCATCGAGGTGAAAAGCTGTCTTGCGATATCCAAGACGGAGTGTGAGGGTGAAATTAGGATTGAATATGCCACCGCTACGTTTATATTATGCCACCACTGTCGTTTTGCCTTATATAGAAATAAAAAAACATTTAATTCAGTTGGATAATGGCTGCTTTAATTCCATCCAGCTCATCCAACTGCAGAGCCATATGTAGTGCAGCAGGAATCAGAGTTCACTGATCATGTGACGAGAGTAAGTGACGGGATGACTGACAAGACCATGGCGGAGGAAACGTTGCGCAACAGTGGCTAAGCGTCTGACAAATGTCTTATCTTGTAGAATGTGTGCTCAGCACTGCTGCTCCTTATTCACAGTACACGTGATTGCGAAATCGAAAGTAAAATGCGAGCCTGCATTCAAACGTGATTTCAATACCCTGCATTTTGAAAGCAGCTCCCTGATGCATGCAAATACTGTATATCCCAATATGAAAGCTATCTTAGGCTGGGCTGTGTAGTTGTAACCATCTCTTAGCTCTGTATCATGCTTAAAGAAACATTTGGTCTTTATTTGATGACTTTTGATTATGGTTGCACTTATTGTTTGCACTTAATAAGACTAAGAGAAAACTGTTATTCATTTTTATTTATACTGTTTTTATTTCTATGATCAATTTGTGGAAAGGAGTTAAGTTAGGAGTTCAAAAGTTGTAGAAGCTCATAAATCATGTAAAGTTTTAAGGTCTAAAGAGACTCTTTTCCTACAGGAGAGAAGCCTTTTACAGTACTTGAGTATTGTTGTCTTTTACTGCATACGATAATTCATACTCAGAAAGTAGAACTGAAATGACATTTCAAATGCACCTGCAGACTATATTTCTAGTCATGTATTTCGTCATTGAGGATATATATATAGATAGATAGATATAGATAAATACACACATATACATTTTTGGAGGAAATCCAAAGAAAAAATATTTAAACTACGGTAAAAACAGTAATATTTTAAAATATTATATTATTAAAAATATTTTTAGATATTATATTAATATAATTATTATTATTATATATATATTTTTTTATTATTAATTTATTCCTGTGATGGCAAAGCTGAATTTTCAGAAGCCATTACTCCAGTGTCACATGATCCTTCAGAAATCATTCAAAAATGCAGATTTAGTGCTCAAGAATAATTTCTTAAGATTATCAATGTTGAAAACAGCTTAATATTTTTGTACTACTTTTTTTCAGGATGCTTTGATGATTACAAAATTCAAAAGAACATACTTTTTTTTCAAATAGAAATCTTTAGTAATATTGTAAATGTTTAACTTTTTATCAATTTAATACATCCTTGTTGAATAAAAGTATTAATAATAATAAAAAAAAATTATTACTTTTTAGCAATTGTGTATATATTAAATAACCATGTTGTAATGCCTTTATTTGAATAATGCAGTGAATTAAAACTTCATCAATGAAAATAGCCTACTAATTATATTATGATCTCTTTACATGTGAAACTTAATACATAAATGACAATGGAGTGCAAAAACAGCATCACATTATGTATTATGACTCAAAACAGTAAAATTAATATTATAAAATGGATTGTTTGTTCTCTAACTTCTGACTGATGGAGTCAATACAAAAGTTTGGACAAATTCAAAGCAACATTTCGACCCACCGTTGCCCGTAACCATCCCGTCCATCAGCGGCAGATATTCGGTCAGATTCAGGGCTGTTGACCCGTCGGTACCTGAGTGAGTGCACCTGCATACCCGGAGAGTCCAAACCTCCCCTTTGTGGTGACACAGGACACACACCCCGGCTACCATCTTCCTCTTGACCTCCCTGCGACATAAAATCAAAGAAATGAAAAATAATGTTTAACTGGTTTTTAAAATAAAACTAGGCTTTCTAAAATATAATCATGAAAAGTATTTGATTGGATTATATTCATTGAAGTGTTCTGCACCTTTCCAAGATTAATCCTGAGTTTGTTGCGATTAAAGTCTGTCTCCTCCCATGCATCTGCGTCAGTAGGTAACTGACTACCATCAGCTGGCCGGCCAGAGGGAATCGGAGGGGCGTTTTCCTGGTCGCTTAGGTGTTCGTCCTGCACAACATCATCTGTATTTTCCCTCTGAAGGTCACCAGGCATCTGGGTCACATTTATGACCCTAGAGGTCCAAGAAAAGATCCCACAATCAATTTCTATTAAAAATAAAAATCAAATTGACCCTCAATGACCTTAGAAAATGTTTTAGGAAACCTACTTGGAAACATTTTTTCTTTGTTTATTTGAAAACATCTGTTTAGTGCCAGTAGTGGTGCAGGAATGACACGCTTCACCTTTATAGAGTCATTTTCTGTAAATATCACCCAGAGCATTCAAAATGAAGCATCAGAGGGGGAACTCCTTTAAAAGTCATCAGACATTTTTCTTTTTCATGGTAAAATGTTCTTCATGTCCTGGAGCAATACAACAACTCTGCATTTCCAGCACTGCAATGGACTAAAATAAGTCAGTGACATTTCCATCAGAAGTGAGTTTTCTCCTCTCTGAAAGTACAAACCTACCGAAAACTAGCTACAATGTTCCAAGAAGCACTGGATGTTTGTGACCAATAAATCAGTTTGCAAAATGTATCAGTATGCAAATAACAGTAATTAAGCACAACAAATAAGACAACAGATTCAAGCTTGTCTCTTGTTTTTTCAGTTGCTTGAGTATTTCAGAAGTTAATCGTGCCTTTCATCCATCTGTGACAATGTTTTATGTGACAATGTTTTATGTGACAGTCCCCCAAGAGACTGCCTGTGAATTAGTGTGGGTTTTGTTAAGTGCGGTGCATTTGTGTGTTATTGTAAATGAGGATCTTTAAATATAAAGCAAGATGGATGGATGGATGAATGGATGGATTTATTTATGATTTAACACTATATCAGCACCAATGGCTATATTCATAGCAAAATCAACAATATTTCAATTTAAAAAATAATTATGATTACAATATCATTTAAATACATTGTTTACAATAATTTAACAAGATGGATGGAAGGATGGATGGAGTCACACATCAACACTGGCACATACACATGACGGGTGATGTGTTCACACATGCATGTGGTTCTTACCCAACCATAGCCGCTGTAGGCCGTGTGTTCTGCTGCGCTGCTGTCGGTGTGGTGGCAGACATCATGGAGTCCGTCCCACATTTCTCCCAATCATATGGCTCATTCTCTGTGATGATGCGTTCTTTCATGCTGTTCTCAAACACTGACATCAGGAGCTGACACAGAAAAGACACCTTAGAAAAGACCACTCATATCTGTATGATGAAATGTATCCATGTAATTTTGCTATAACACAGCAATAAACTAGATAGATAGATAGATAATAACAATATAAAAAGCTATTTTACTATTCTATTTGGTAAATATTATTCATATATTAAACATAATAAGATATATAGAGAGTTTCTAGAGTTTCTACTCTAGGTACCTGATAGTCGGGTTTGGTGTAGTAATCAAGGCCTAAAACATGCTCCAGGAAGACATTAAACTCTGATGGCATGTGTTTAAGCAGCATCCTATGGTCATAGCGCTCTTTAATCTGACCCACCTGCTCCTAAATGATGCAGATGACAACAGTAGATTTCAACAATGGTGGTCTGATACAGAATAAAACGTTGAAAAAAAATGTAATAAAAATGTAATAAAACAAAATACATAAACAATGATTTTCAAATAAGGCAAGGAAAGTCAGAGAACCTTGTCCTTGATTTTCCTCCACGGCAGCTGCCCAGCAGCAAATTCAACCAGCATGTAAAACAATGACCATAAGTCATCATGGCGACCCATTTCCTATAAAATCAAACACAAAAAGTTCATTAAAATTAATAGGTAAATAACATTAGATGATTGTATATTCTGTACAATACATTGTGTGATATAAATACATAATAAGTAAGACATAAACTATGCACTTACTTTGTTTTTATGTGCATTCACAGATGCATATCTAACAGTCCCTCGAAATCCTGCAACGGTTCTGGGCTAAAGGCAGAAATGTATTAAGAAAATCTGTTATTGATAAATGCATTTTAATTTTGTCATTTGATTTGCAATACTTAGTATTTTTACTATATATTTAGGTAAATCAGAACAAATCAAAATGTATGCATTTTTAATTTTATTACTGTTTTAGTGAAATTGTAGCAACAGGAGAGGGACACAACACAAACTCTGAGAGAAGAAGTACCATGACTTTGCCCAGGGACTGAACATAATGTTCCTTTCTTCCAGAACAGTGAACACGCAACGCAAAAGGTAAACACCTTCCATCACGTAAATGTACCTGTATGTCTGTGCATGCATGAGTGTGTATGAGTCCCAAAGGGACTCTCTCACAAACCAAATCAACTAATTTCTTTTTGATTAACTAAATGACATGACAAATTACATCTGTTTTGAAGAACAAATGACATTTCATTTGGATGCCGTTAATTTTCTCTTACCGTGTTCACTGTTTTATTGCCAATTATAGAAACAGCACTTTTGCTGAACATAAAGGTCAAACTCTCAAAAAAAAATCTCACAAGCATTTCTTTGACATGAATTTCTTAAATGCACTTATTAAATGCAGAAATATTAAACAATTAAGAATCAAACTTGAAATGTAGAAAGAATGTAATGTGCAAAACGTTCAATTCATTTGATTCAGTTTATTTTAGTCAAATAAACAGCAG
>RJVU01075544.1:3592433-3635288 GCA_003731715.1 Anabarilius grahami | reverse complement strand
ACTCCATGAAATCACTCACAATGAAAGTCTTTCCATTGGTGAGAGTGTGGGGGAGAAGGGAACAGATGGAGAAATGCGTCAGACATGCACGTCATAACTTAAAACCCCAAACGAAAACTGCAAAAATAAGACAAGATGGTCAAACAAAAGAAAAAGCAGAAATAATGTCCAGTTGCACCAAGCAAAATTATACAAATGACCCCATGCAATGTACTATCATGTACTGTCAATAAGAAAATGTTAGTATAACAAAAAGTAGCTATATTTTTTTTTAATGGAGTGCAATTTAAAACATATACAAACATCAACAAATATTAGCAAACAAACAAACAAACAAACATGGCAGCACATGATTCTGGACCATAATTGTCCTATTCACTGTATACATATCAACAAAGGCAACATCTACAGTTCTGAGGACACCGAAACTATTTATAAACCTGAAATGATTTATTCATATCTCATAAATGTGATGCACTACAGACTGGATGGGAAACGATGCTTGAATGGCATTTAAAGCGTATAATTTCCTTCACAGTAAAGTTACACCCTGGTTTTAAACCTGTTTTGTTATTTGTTCAACATTATAAAGTTATTATTTGATCTGAAGAGGTGGTTTTGGATAAGCTCAAACTGAAATTTCAATCTGCTGCAGTAAAAGACAACTGCATTGCTCAGCAGAGACAGACAGACAGACAGACAGACAGACAGATAGATAGATAGATAAATAGATAGATAGATAGATAGATAGATAGATAGATAGATAGATAGATAGATAGATAGATAGATAGATAGATAGATAGTCTAAAGGATGACACTCAGTTTCCTGCCTGAATCAATGAGTGCAGCTGACTCAGCTGTGCAGAAAGGAAAGGCGAACGAGAAAGAGGGAGAAATAGAGAGAGAGAGAGAGAGAGAGAGAGGGAGGGCTGAAAGTATTACACCCTCTCAGGCTGAACCTGGGAGCATTGCTCACTGATGCATGCAGTCTTATTAAATATTCATACCGCTGCACTAAAACCTGCATGTACAGAGAAATAGAGAAATAGTGTGAAGGATGGAGAAGAGAGGAACATGTGCGAATAAAGAGCTCTTTGTGATGAGCTAAAAGAGGAAACAGCCCAGTGCCTGATTCAGAGGGCTCTGTAAACCTCTCATGAGCTTTCAGCTCGTCTCTCTGCCAGCCTGCACTGTTACAGTGAATATTGCTTTTTATTGCTCAAATAAATCTCAGGCGCTTCTTAATAAAACCAGACCTTTGGGGTCAATCAAAAGACAACTTAATATCATGGTGTATTGTAATCAATAATATTGAAAGACAGAAATGTCATATTTCATTGCAATGCACATACCACAAATGAAAAAACTGTGACATACCGGTCGGACTTCTCCATTGGTGTTTGTATACTGTCGTGCGAGCCCAAAATCGAGCATATAGCATTTCCTGTATGTTGAAGGCAGCCTTCCCATGGCAAAATTTGACTGGAAAGAAAATCCATACATTCTTGATAAATAAAATCACTTCTGGAACTCAAATGACAGTGTTGCATCATCTTATTATTATACACATGATTACAAGGCAATTACATTTTCAGGAAAGCTATTAGATATTACCGGTTTGATGTCTCGGTGGAGAAAGCCAACAGAGTGAATGGCTTCAATGGATTCTAGAATCTGTTTTCCCAAGCGGAGGGTTGTGCTCATGGTAAAGGTGCCACGTGGCTGACTTCGCCTAAGATCTGCCAGGTTTCTACCCTGAGAGTGATAACAAAGTGTAAGTGAAGACCTCACACCTCCATAACACCAGTAGTACTAAACACGGCTTTTGAGAGAAACCAGTATGGGATGGTGATCTATGATGTACTATAAAATGTTCCACGGACTTTAATTGAAATTTACTTAAAGGATTAGTTCACTTCAGAATTAAAATTTCCTGATAATTTACTCACCCCCATGTCATCCAAGATGTCTTTCTTTCTTTAGTCAAAAAGAAATTAAGGTTTTTTTAAGAAAACATTCCAGGACTTTTCTACATTTAGTGAACTTCAATGGTTACCAATGGTTTGAAGGTCCAAACTGCAGTTTCAATGCAGCTTCAAAGGGCTCTACACGATCCCAGCCGATGAATGAGTGTCTTATATAGTGAAATGATCAGTCATTTTCTAAAAAAAAAAAAAAAAAAAAAAAATGTATATACTTTTTAACCATAAATGCTCATCTTGCACTAGCGTCCATGGCTTCATGTATTATGTAGTCACGTTGGAAAGGTCACACGTGACGTAGGCGGAAGTACAGAAAAACCCCATCTCATATTCTCCTCCAACTTCAAAATCGTCTGACATTATCGTTTTACCTTTTTACCTTCTTTTTAAAAAATTTTTTTACTTAGTCTTGTAAACACTGGGTCGGTACTTCCGCCGACATCACATGTGACCTTTCCAACGTGATTACATAATACATGAAGTCATGGATGCTAGCTTTTTTTTTGTTGAAAATGACAGATTGTTTCACTAGATAAGACCCTTATTCCTCGTCTGGGATCGTGTAGAGCCCTTTGAAGCAGCACTGAAACTGAAATTTGGACCTTCCCCCCATTGGTAACTGTTGAAGTCCACTATATGGAGAAAAATCCTGGAATGTTTTCCTCAAAAACCTTAATTTATTTTCGACTGAAGAAAGAAAGACATGAACATCTTGGATGGCATGGGGGTGAGTAAATTATCAGGACATTTGAATTCTGAAGTGAACCAATCTTTTAAGGATTACTTATTTGCATTGCTGTGTATGAGCTTTGGTTTTATATGCGAGTACTATATTATGAAAGGGAGTCATTTACCTGCAGCTGCATGACGACATAGTTGAATTTATCATTTCGCCCACAGCCTATGAACTTACACACATGGTTTTTACCTAAAAAAGAAAATAACATTAACACGTGCAGGTAATTTAGGAAAATATTAAAGGTCAATAAATATTAAATGGCCAGTAACCATGTCCACAATTTTTTTTATACTGTATGCCATTACATGACAACTTGTACTTCTTTTTTGTTTGTTTGTTTTTTGCTTCTTTCTGATGACTAATGGTTGATTTGAATCATCAGAATATGTGTGTGTGTGCGCGTGTGTGTGTGTGTGTGTGTTCGGCTGTATGATTGCTTCACATGTTCACGGTCACGTAGGCTGTGTTACTGCCGCTTCTTTCACAGTGCTAAATATATAACATGCCACGCACATGGTCCGCTCTGATGGGATGGTCAGTCTTTACAGCTTTTAATAAATACTTCAGTCATGATGATGTCAACTAAATACTGTATAAAATCATACAATGCGACTAGCATACAACTTAATCTATGAAGACTTTGAAACACAACAGTGCTCTTGTTTCTTTGAGTCTTTCTTTTTTATAATTGAAATGATTCCAACATATTTTCTTAGGAATAATGTCTTAATTGGAAATTCATTTATAGGTTTTCCCTGTATCCTCAATATCACTTTTCATCCTGTGAATCCTCTATGTGCTTTAACTAACCAAATCATCCTCCAGGAATTACGTAATGATGGGAGAACAACAGCCCAAACATCATATGATAAATGCAGAAAAATGCAGAAAAAGAAAATCAGCATGGTTAAGAATGTTTTAATAGATGGTTAAAAATATACATTACCGTTCAAAGGTTTGGGGTTGGTGAGATTTTGTAATGTTTTAAATCTCTTATGCTCAACAAGGCTGCATTTACTTGATTAAAATACAGTCAAAACAGTAATATTGTGAATTATTACATTTTTAAATACCTGTTTTTCTATTTTAACATATTTTAAAATTTAATTTATTCCTGTGATGATTGTCAGCAGTCATTACTCCATTCTTCAGTGTCACATGATCCTTCAGAAATCATGCTGATTTGCTGCTCAAGAAACATTTCTTATAATTAGCAATGTTGAAAATAGTTGTGGAAACCATGATACACTTTTTCTTAGGATTCTTTGATGACTGGAAGGTTCAAAAATCAGCATTTATTTGAAATAGAAATCTTTTGTAACATTATAAATGTCTTTACTGTCACTTTTGATCTTTTAAATGACAGTGTATAAAAATGGATTTGATTGAGCATATTCTAAAAGACTGGTATACAATTTGTAGAAACACTTCCTTAAATTACAACACAAGAATACAGATTTTAGGAGTTCAAAGGGTACTGCATAACATGAATGACCCAGTGCATTTCTGTGGGGATTTTGTCTTCAGTTATCAGACGATGTGATGTCTTATCAATGTCAAAGTGATGTTGATGCTGTACCAAAATACCAAGACCTAATGATGACCATGTCTTACCCTGCAGTTTCTTCAGAACTGCCACCTCCATCTTCAGGACTTGTTTGGGCTGTTGAGCTGACTCCACTTTTAATGCCACATTCTCTCGTGTCAGCAGGTCCAACGCCTCGTAGATTTCCCCAAACCCCCCTCCTCCTATCTTCTTCAGCTGTATATCAAAAAGGAACACAACAGGATAATTGTATCTGTTTCATTTGGTATTGATTTCAAGTATAAGCTGGGAAACCTAAAGTCAGAGAAACAGTTGTGTTTTCCTCCCAGTGTAAGAGCTGTCGATGTTTCATGATCTTATAAAAATGCACGCAGCCTTCCAAAGCGTCTTTTAGAAGAAGCATCTGGCAAACATCAAAAAGCACTTCACAATATTTGCATTTCAAGAGCATCAATAATACCTTTATTTTACACTCCTGACATATCGATTTCAATTCAGTCTCAAAACAACAAGCTCAACAAATAATACTGTAACATAAACTCTTCTACATCTGCATGTTATTGTAGATGTGAATAATCCTTGTTTTATTGATTAAAGAGGGCACATCTATTGATCAGGGATACGCAATAGTGCAGCAGTCCCACTGCAGAACAAACATTAGTCAGCTTTGCATAAATTTGTCACAATTTTCATATCCGCACAATACAGAGTAATACATTTCCATAAGACAAAGGAGAAAGTAAAGCAGAAGTCTTTTAATTTCAAATGACTCATAAATCATCCTGTCTACCTGATGGTTAGTAATGCCACTCGTCTAGTTCTCTAGCGGTTCTTGAGCCCATTTACTTGGACTGGAAGTGAGCAGTCATGTGAGAAGATTGTCTTCTCCCCTGTACTGGGAATTGTTGTGGAATTTTATCTCTTCATGATATCTTTTGACAAGTGGGGTCAAAAGAGCAATTAGCTTTACTGTTACATAATCTACTCAGATCATAGAAGAAAAGATTGAAAGCTTTATCTATATGTACCCACATTCTTTTTTCTTCTTTTTTGTGAAGCCCCCATATCATTTTACTGAAAATCTGCAACTTAGCATATTTAACATTATTAATTAATATATCAAATAATGATTTAAATTATATATACAAATTACATTAATTAATATATAGACGCATTACTGTTAAAAAGTTTGTGGTCAGAAAGATTTTTTTATGTTTTTGAAAGAAGCCTCTTATGCTCACAAGGCTGCATTTATTTGATCTAAAATACAGTAAAAAAAAAACAAACAAAAAAAAAACAGCTATGATATATAATATTATTACAATATTAAACAACTGTTCTCTATTTTACATGTTTTAAAATGTAATTTATTCCTGTGTTGGCAAAGCTGAATTTTCAGTAGCCATTACTCCAGTTTTCAGTGTCACATGATCCAGAAATCATACTAATATGCTAATTTGCTGCTCAATAATTTCTTATTATTATCAATGTTGAAAACAATTGTGCTGCTGATTAATATTTTTGTAGAAATCATGATACAATTTTTTTTCAGTACAGCATTTATTTGCAACTGATCTTTTTTTGTAAAAATGTAAAATAGTCTTTACAGTCACTTTTATTTTCTGCTTTTAATTTCTTTTTCTTTTTTTTAAGTTCTTGCCCTAAACTAATTAATTAAAGTTATGTATTTTTTATTTATTATGTTAAAACATAGTCAAATAATCCAAATGTCAGAAAAAAATCTTAAAATATGGGATTAAAAATTTTATTTAAGCATGAAAATAAAACATTTATGCTTTTGATAAATTTATAATAAAAAAACAACGAATAAGAAATATTTAGGATTCTGCACTATTTTTAGGTCAAATCAGTGAAAGCAAACAGGATGTTTTATTTTGTTATATTTAATTTAGAGCATTACACCTGCACTGTAAAAAAAGATTTTTCGAAGTTCTAAATAAAACAAAGTTAAAAAAAGATTTTCAAGAAAATACTATATCACATTTAATTCAATGTGTTACTTGCCATTTTATTGTAAATGCTTGTGAAAATTGTTTTTCAATTCAACACCAAATTTGTGTCCCTGTATATACAAATGTCAAGTGTAGATCTTTTGAATACCTACCACCTTCCATCGTTCTTTGACCATGCAATTTGGGGGCAGAATGTCCTGCTGCTCTGCAGTGCCGTTCATGTTGGCGTTGTCCTGCAGAGCTGGTGCTAGGCACTGCAACCCTGAGAGCACTCTGGCAGCCCCCAGCTTAAACGAGCCATTTATCTGTGAAAAGCCACCAAAATGTGTTAAATTACCTATCCATAGCTATTGCCATTTTGCCGACGTGCTATTGGTCAGTTGAGCTGGCTTCTACATGCAATTGCCAGTCAAACTTCAACAAACGGTAATATTCCAAAGATTAGCTTTGGAATGCCTGATTTAAAAAGAAGTTATAAGATAAGAACACCAATTTATTCCTGCGGTTATTTACTGCTACATATTCAAGAGGCAAAATGCTGACATTAAAGTCTGCTTTGAGCATTATAATGTTACTATGCTGTTAGCAGACAAAGAAAAAGTCTACTAGGCACATCCATTGACCCACATACTTTTTGACCCAAATACCTGCGCAAATAAAATGGCCACAAACAGTGGAGGAAAAGTCTAGAAAACGTGAATAAAAAAGTAATGACACCGCACTAGCCCGCATAAACAAAGAGTAAGGATGTTTCTAACAGCACATGCACATACAGAGGCCAAGTACCCTACGATGTGTACGAACAGGGGATATTAAAACAGTTTCATTAAGTGTGCTGGGCATTTCTGAGAAACCATTATGAACGCATCTAAAATATTAATTAACAACCATTTATTAAAATTAACATATTTTGCTTATTTCCCTACAGCAATGGTATTCAAATCCCATGCCAGACAAGAAAAAAGAAGAAGAAAAAAAAAAAGGATACACTGATTTTAAAATTCTGGCTGATTCAGATAAGCCAATAATTATTTTCATGTTATGGCCGATATATGGTTGATATTAAAATTCTATACAATTTTGTCTAAATTAATTAAAAATAAAACTCTAAAAACTAAAATCAGTCATTTTAAAATTTCACAAGTGAATCTGGGTATCACAACATTATAATGTAAAGTATAAAAAAATAGATATTCATATTGAGACTGGAAAAAGATTACATTTAAGTGTTATTAAATTATTAATATTTTTTTAAAGGTTAACTTTGAGTGTTAAATGGCAGTTCATTTAAATGTTACAACAGGGGAAACAAACATCCACAATTACTGTAAATATCCAGTATCAGCTAATAACCAATATATAGTGCATCCCTAAAATAATGCCATCAGTTTGACCAATATATATATATTTTTTACAGATATTCACACACTTTTGCTTAGTCAGTTATCAGTACTTAATTATTTAGTTTACAGATAAACGGCGCAACAGAATCTGGTAAGTTTTCAAAAATAGCATCTGACAATGATTCACAGTGTGTTCAATAGCAAACAAACTTCACACGTAAAGTAATTTATCATTTAAATGTGTTTTAATTGCATAACTTATATGACATAAGTATTGAGTCAAAAAGCACAAATAAACAATTAATAAAAAAATAGTTTTGCATATCGGTTAAAAGCCACGTAAACAAAAATAATCAGTATCATTAAAAAAACAAAAAAAAAACAATATCGGTCTATCTCTAATTCTAAAATCAGGTGTTTGACAATAAACTGTATTGGTCATTGGATTCTTAAACACCATTGTCCCACTAAAACTTTTAACTTAAACATCAGCCTCTTAACACAAATGAAATTCGGCACTAAAATGAGAGACTCTAAATGTTTACTTTACTCCAAGGATCAATTTTGGAGTTACCTCCAATTAAACTAAGGTTAAGAAAGATGCATATAAGAACCCAATAACATGCTATTTGGCATGCAGCACCATTGTTTTGTTGGTTAAACATGCAGGGCCTAGCTCGGCTCAGATTCAGTAGCTCAATCGCTAACTCATGCCCAGCCCAGCATCCGTCAAGAACTGCAGTCTCTAGTGCAGCATCTTAGAGAAGTGCTCTACGGACAATCTAGGAACAAACTGCACTATGACATCAGGTAGACAAAGTTCAGCCAAGAAGAGTGACAGAGCGTAATATTGCCAACTCATGTGCCAAGTTACTGACAACTGCACTGATGTACCCTTGATAGAGGCAAACAAGGAGATTTGTAGAAAACAACTGGAATATGACAGTCTAGGGCTGCTCGATTATTTTTGTCGATATTGAAATCACGATTATTTAACACGATTATTGGTGGAAAGTCAAAGTCAAAAATATCAAAGTCTTATTTCATGATATTAGTAGTTTTCGATATCAGTAAAATTTCACAATTATCAATAGGCTACTTCAGCAAAAACTAATACTAGGTTAACTAATGTAGTCATGTATTCATATAATGTAATGTATTCATATTAGTAACAGACAACAGAAACTGATCAAGATAATCAAATGCAAAAAAAAAAAAAACACTGCATAGTCTTCACTGTATACATTAAATATAGATTAATCCTTATTAAAGCTACAAAAGTTATTCATTCAAGAGCAGTAAGTGATTTTTGTTTTTGTTGTTTGACTAACATTAATGACACAGACTGAAGCAATAATATTGGGCTGCTGTCAAATGCACGGATCCAATATACTGTTACACACGTGTTTTCTTTCTCAACTGTTTACATTCACTGAAGACATAACCAACTGTGTTTACGAGGATACTTACCAAAACGGCATTTTGACATTTTTGTGTTTAGGCTATTTGACAGTTTAGGCATGAATCCAAAGCCCACAGTACACTTTAAGATCGTTCCACTCCGGCTCAGAGTGCGCGCGCAGAAAGACGTCTTGGGAACAGTGTCTCTTTCACGGCTTAATGTTTAATATCATACATGTCCAGCAGTTTAGCAACAGTAGACTGCATTTTACAACACTCACTTATTCGGCTGATTTGGATGTTAAGTTTGGCTAAGGGAGGAACAAAAGCGAACCGCTGTATGTGGCAGTGGCAGAATAATTGTGTTACCTCGATTATTTTGTTATCATAATCGTTGGAAGCCAAAACCAAAATCGAAAATCAATTACGATTAATCGCACAGCCCTATGACAGTCTAAATGTTATACAGGCAGTGACAGGGAGGAATGATGCCGTTTACAAAAATATAAAACATTGAAATCTTGTTTGGACCAAATTCACATGAGTTGGCAAAAGAATGTGAGCAGTGAAGAGTTTAATCACTATGCGTTGGTTTTTGAACACTGAGATACAACTGAAGTTCATCAAGCCAGCATTTCCACACCCTTCAGAGGCTGGTTATCAATGGACTCTTTAATCTAGCTGCTGTATATTGTTGTGACTATAACAGCCATTGTAGAAGAATTAAGCTATTCAACTTGTTTTTGTCCATTATATCTCATGCCTCACTTTCCAATCTCTCCAGAATCGTAAATTGCCACTGAGCACAACCCACTTTTTCAGCAACCTTGGTTCCGGAAGTATTTTTTCCATTAATAGGGATTTATAAAAAGTCCAAGTTAAAGAGTTATAAGTCATGAACCAAATCAACCAGCTACAAGGTGAATAACAACATCGGACAAAAAGACAAAGGTTCAAGATTGTGTACTTAACCGTTTTCAATGTTTAATGAAAGAAAAGAACTACAATCCCATGAAGCAATGAGAATGACAAAATTGAATAAAAACTTGAGAAATTAAAAAATAGTGATTTAGAGATATTATGTATATTTACTTCAAATTATGCATAAATATATATATATACATACACATATATATATATATATATATATACAGTGGGAACGGAAAGTATTCAGACCCCCTTACATTTTTTACTCTTTGTTATATTGCAGCCATTTGCTAAAATCATTTAAGTTCATTTTTTTTCCTCATTTCCTCATTTTTGCAGATTTATTAAAAAAGAAAAACTGAAATATCACATGGTCCTAAGTATTCAGACCCTTTGCTGTGACACTCATATATTTAACTCAGGTGCTGTCCATTTCTTCTGATCATCCTTGAGATGGTTCTACACCTTCATTTGAGTCCAGCTGTGTTTGATTATACTGATTGGACTTGATTAGGAAAGCCACACACCTGTCTATATAAGACCTTACAGCTCACAGTGCATGTCAGAGCAAATGAGAATCATGAGGTCAAAGGAACTGCCTGAAGAGCTCAGAGACAGAATTGTGGCAAGGCACAGATCTGGCCAAGGTTACAAAAAAATTTCTGCTGCACTTAAGGTTCCTAAGAGCACAGTGGCCTCCATAATCCTTAAATGGAAGACGTTTGGGACGACCAGAACCCTTCCTAGAGCTGGCCGTCCGGCCAAACTGAGCTATCGGGGGAGAAGAGCCTTGGTGAGAGAGGTAAAGAAGAACCCAAAGATCACTGTGGCTGAGCTCCAGAGATGCAGTCGGGAGATGGGAGAAAGTTGTAGAAAGTCAACCATCACTGCAGCCCTCCACCAGTCGGGGCTTTATGGCAGAGTGGCCCGACGGAAGCCTCTCCTCAGTGCAAGACACATGAAAGCCCGCATGGAGTTTGCTAAAAAACACCTGAAGGACTCCAAGATGGTGAGAAATAAGATTCTCTGGTCTGATGAGACCAAGATAGAACTTTTTGGCCTTAATTCTAAGCGGTATGTGTGGAGAAAACCAGGCACTGCTCATCACCTGTCCAATACAGTCCCAACAGTGAAGCATGGTGGTGGCAGCATCATGCTGTGGGGGTGTTTTTCAGCTGCAGGGACAGGACGACTGGTTGCAATCGAGGGAAAGATGAATGCGGCCAAGTACAGGGATATCCTGGACGAAAACCTTCTCCAGAGTGCTCAGGACCTCAGACTGGGCCGAAGGTTTACCTTCCAACAAGACAATGACCCTAAGCACACAGCTAAAATAACGAAGGAGTGGCTTCACAACAACTCCGTGACTGTTCTTGAATGGCCCAGCCAGAGCCCTGACTTAAACCCAATTGAGCATCTCTGGAGAGACCTAAAAATGGCTGTCCATTAACGTTTACCATCCAACCTGACAGAACTGGAGAGGATCTGCAAGGAGGAATGGCAAATCCAGGTGTGAAAAACTTGTTGCATCTTTCCCAAAAAGACTCATGGCTATATTAGATCAAAAGGGTGCTTCTACTAAATACTGAGCAAAGGGTCTGAATACTTAGGACCATGTGATATTTCAGTTTTTCTTTTTTAATAAATCTGCAAAAATGTCAACAATTCTGTGTTTTTCTGTCAATATGGGGTGCTGTGTGTACATTAATGAGGAAAAAAATGAACTTAAATGATTTTAGCAAATGGCTGCAATATAATAAAGAGTGAAAAATTTAAGGGGGTCTGAATACTTTCCGTACCCACTGTATATACGGTATAAAATTTTCATGTTGTGATAATTGCTGAAGCTTTTATCACGGTATACAGTATTATCACAATATTGAAATAAGTTGCAAAAGTGTTGTCATACTATAACAGGTTTAAAAACTCTTTCTTATAACAAAAAGAACTGAACAATTAAATATAATAATGCAATACACAAAAAACAAAGTAAAATGTTTCAAACAGATTAAACTGCAAAAGAAAAGCACTTTACAATAAGGTCTCATTATTTCATGTTATTTAATGCATTAACTAAGATTAAGAATGAGCAATAGCTACAATTGTTACAGAAGGTATTATTTTTTGTTAATGTTAGTTAAAAAATACAACGAATCATTGTTAGTTTTAGCTCAGGTCCATTAAGTAGTAATTGCAACCTTTGATTTAGTAATGTTATTAAACATTAACTAATATTAATAAATGCTTTAGAAGTATTTTTCATTGTCAGTAATGAATTAACATGTTAACTAATGAAGCCCTATGCCACTTAGTGTTACTGAACAATAACAAATAATCAGAACATTTTCAATCATTATAGGGCATGTTGTAGTCGAGATTAAAATATAAAAAATGTTTAAGTTTGAAAATAAATAGCCTATTATTAAGTCTTTAAGTATTAAGTATTTGGACATTGCGAATACAAAAAAACCTGAATGGCTGTTTGAAGCATTTTAAATACTGTTAGCGCAGCTGCTTTCCAGGGTAACCGCAGCATTTCTGCAGTTCCATCAGCACCCTCTGCTGTCAGAGAATAAACGTGCTCTTTCACTTGTTCCGCCATTTTATACGGTTGATGGGTAAAGTATTCATGTATCATAAAAATTTGAATAATTCATAATAAATAATTATTCACGGTATTTTTAAGTGCCCACGATAACAATGTTGTGCATATTCATTATCGTGATATGTCGTATTAACGAATATTGGCAAATGTCTAATATATATATATATATTTAACTAGTTGGAAAGCATAAAGAGATTTGGTGGAGATTTTTCTTTGAAGAATCATGGGTAGTGTAGTTTTACATGATTATTCAACAAAATCAGTTGAAATAATGTGGGCTGATGGCTTTAAAAAAAGGCATATAACTCTCTTATAACTCACATTAGGTCTGTCTTTAAAGGTTTATAAGTTATCCTTAAAAATCTATTCCCCTATGGAGAAAATGAATGAAAATGGAGATTTTTACTTCCAGAACCAGATTATTGCATTCTATTATGACCATATTTTGAGATGATGTTAAATTTTATATTGCATGAGAAACATCTTTGTAATCAGAAGCGTAAAAGGTCTGCCAATGTGTGGAAATGCTATTGCTTCATTCCCATAATAATTGGAATCCACTTTAAGCCATAGTACAGATGAATATCCTTGATAGTTTCTACATTAGCTGCTATCTACCCTCTCCCTTATGAGCGACTAACTAACAAGCAGGTTCCGAACAGACTTACGGGTGTTGTTCACGCACAGGCCGTAATGCTGGCGAAACAACTAAAGCATTCAATCGCATGGATTGTATTTCCCACTAATCTGTATATGAGCTTTTTTCTCAGTTTCGTTCCAGGGGACCCATGGGATGTGAGGTATCGGTGAGCGAAAAGCAGAGGGGGTTTCATTCAGGTCACCTCAATTAACAAAGAATAATCATTTAAATTCCTCTGAATCCCAGGGAAGGGAAGCGTCAACAGCCATTTTGTGATCAAACTCTGAAAAGTGAAGTGCAGCCACATTTCCAGGAAGGGAAAGGGGGGGAACTATGAAGGACGGTGTAACTCTCTCACCATGTTCACAAATCTCTTCAATAACCTTACGTCTCTGACAAATATCTTGCAATTGACCAATTTAGTCGACACCAAAACCCTCCTTTGCCAGCCTACAAGCCAGAAAAACAAGAGAAGAGATGGATTATACTCAGCAAGCAATTGGTTTTGAGCACTTTAAGCTGATACAACGCTTGAAATGACGTTACGGCTGTTTTGTTTTCCTTCTCTGTGCTAGTTATCAAGGATTTGGCACATTGGTCAGTATTGGCCGATGACACAATCTCAAACCATCAGCAGCTCCTCTTTTGACTATTATGACACTCACCATCCATCTTAAGGCAAGCATGGGTCAGACAAAAACTGAATCCTTAAGGATGAATGTCACAAAGGTCAGTTTGCACTCAATGTCCCAGAGAAAGGTGATACATGCATTATTGAATCATAAGCTGATGCGCAAAAGGAAAAATGTGTCTTTGACTTGACATTACGAAAAGACATCGCCGTTACGAAAGCCCTGTGAACTGAAGAAAACACAAAACATACTGATGTGCAACACAGTGAAATGGACACAGATACATACACAAATTACAACACCAGGACACATATGGGTAGTGAGAAAGACAAGACAGTAAATACATATAATGCTTTTATAAATGCATAAATGTTGTGTTCAAAAGCACAGGGGAGAGTGGGGGTAAGCTGTGCCACTTTTGCTTTAAGTTTTCTGAGTGAGATGAGAAGCATCATCTATAGTACAGGGCCACAGAAATATGAATTCACACAAATAAAAATGTATTCAACATAAATAAATAATTAACACAAATTTTGTTTTAATGTTGCCATCTCCCTTTCCAATGTCTTTATTTCACATTATTCACAGTTTTTAATATTAAATAGTTCAGTGCAATTAACTAATTGCATTAATTTTATTTATTTATTTTAAGAAACTTTAAAAACTGGAAAAACAAAAATTCTAACATATTATTCTGTGCATTTGTTTGACATAAAAACATGTAAATACTTGACATGAAAATATACTGATTTAGAATTTAAAAACAAAATCTTGTTGCTTTTCTTTCAATCACAGGAAGACTTATATGATGGACCCTTTCAAAATATCTCAACACAAAAATGTGAAGGTGACACATCTTACCCCACTCCCCCTTATGTCAGATAGGTGGAGTAAAGTTTGTAGGAAATGTACACATTTTTCTTTTACAAAAAGCACTGTATAACAATTTATGGTTTACATAAGACTAACATTTCATTGCAAGCCTTACTCCAGATTATTTCACATGCTTTAGTAGAACAGTAAAAGCAAATCCCAGGTTTTAAAATATATTTGGAAGTCTCTCACCCTACCTGCCACACAGACTACGAAAAGTCAGTCCTTTCCGTCGTTTTGAAATCTTCATTTGGGACCTCACAGTGACACAAACCATCAGCTGGGACCTTTCCTAAAACCATAAACCCCCTGACTTCTGCATTTTGTTAGTGATAGTCCATCTATCAAAAAAATCTGTCTACGGGTGCTAAAATTAACAGCCGTTTTACTATAAAAAAAAACGCGAATTCACTGTAACTTAAAACATTCTTCAATAACACTGACAATGCACTGCAAGCCAGTGGACAACCACAAAAACACCTACTGGAAGCGTAGTTGGTTATCTAATCGTAAACATTATGTCTATAAAATAAAAAAAAACCATGCATATATATAAATGGCAAAAAGTCCAAGGTTAAAGCAAATATACAAATATGGCACGTGACATGTGCTCTAATTCGCCGTATAAACAAGCTCTATTGAGCATCATATTGCAAACAGCCTAACGACAGAAATTAAAAGAGTATATACATGAATAATATTCTATCCAGATATTCGATACATCCAATGAATTTTGATATATAAACGACACAGCCCTCACTAAACGCAACTGTCCGCAACATCCTTTGCGCTGGTCCGCACTGCAGCGCGTCAAACACCCATGCAGTGACTCTTTACAATCTGTAGAGGACGCTTTATGGATAAATATTCATTACGTTGCCTTACGTTCGCCTAGTACAGCTACGTGATTGGGTAATAGGCAGACGCTGCGCTAGTCAGCTAACGAATCGTACTAGGAGGAATGCTTGGCTTATGAATATTAATTACGTTCCAGGAACGTTAGCAAGCAACGTCAGCATGACTTAATTATTATTCATAAGCTATGTCTTCGTCGTAGTAGGATTTGTCATTTCGCCTCCCGGCTACACCCGTTGACAATGTTCATTTTGCATAGTTACATAAACTACTCAACAAAACAACGTTAGAGAAAATTCTCTAGATTACAAAACCATTAAAAGTTCACTAGGCCAAAATAAAGGTACCAATCCAAACAGAAAACCGCATCCAAACAGAACTACAAATCTCAAACCGAAGCCGAAAAACAACACTGGGGGTTCAATAGGCCTGTTATTTCAGCATACGCATATAATAAACATGTATTATCTTTTTAATTCGCCAAGAAATGCGAAAAATATTGGCATACATTCTGGATGCAGTTGGCTTAATTTACATTCTTACGGGGGCCGTTTTAAAATGACAGCGGTTCTCCAATAGGACATGGCCTGGCATCACAGAACCAGCCATATTGTGCCACACTGAAATTGAAATATAAGGCGCTCATTACCTGCTCATTTTCTTATGTATAGAGGCTCATAGCCTCTTTTCCCGCGTCAGGATACTCTTTAGACTTCTATCCACCATTGCTAAGGATGCTGGGTGCTCCCTGCTTTGCTCCCCGCCCGTCTGGATCCCAGCATCAGCACCACACATTACTCTTCCTCTCCGACCTCAACCACAGCGATGCTGATGCTCTACAGACGGTATTCCGCTCCCTGCCGGTGGGCTCTTGACATCACTTTATAAGTCGTGAATAGTGTATTTTAGTTCTCATGGCACATGTTAGGAAATCAACGAGTCTCTCTGGTATTCTTTTTTATTATTTTTTGGTATGTGTACAAATGTGTACAAATTTGGTATACAAACTTTTACTCTGGGGCAATTCCTGTTGGTCATGTAGTATATTTTCCCAAAACAATAATTAAAAAAAGAAACACAAAGATATTACATTATAATATTATAGGCTTATGTACAAACAAATTTGATTACAAATTAAACTCGTTGATGACTGAAAAATCAATATTAGTGGTCCACATACCAGTATATATAATAAATCTTATCAAATATTGCATACATATAAAGAATCTTTGATACAAACTGTGTATTTATATATTTACAAGTTTTAGGGAGTTTATAGTTTCATGTCAGTTATACAGAGTCAAAGACAGGGTTTGAGAAGTTGATGTTTTCTGGCTCTTCCTCCTCATTGAAGTCTTCAGGACGAAGATCTGTTTCAAACATCCGCTGTAGAAGTCCATCCACAGTTCTGGATCCTGGAAAAATAAAACAAAATCCACCCTTTATTACTAATTATATATATATATATATATAATACTCCTTTTACAAGACTAAGAATGCACTTGAAAAATAACAAAGAAACAAAACAAAACAAAGCAGAAAAAAACACAAATCAAAGTAAAACAAAAAGCAAAAAGCCAAGCAAAACAAAACAAAAAGCAAAGTAAAGCAATGAAAAAAAGAAAAAGAAAAGCTAAACGCAAAGCAAAACAAAACAAAAAACAAAAAGCAAAGCAAAACAAAACAAAAAGCAAAGTCAAGCAATGAAAAAAAAAACGCAAAGCAAAACAAAAAACGAAAAGCAAAACAAAAAGCAAAGCAAAAGCTAAACAAAAAGCCAAGCAAAACAAAACAAAAAAACAAAGTAAAGCAAAGCAAAAAACTAAAAAAAAACAAAAAACAAAACAACGCAAAACAAAGAAAAGCAAAGCAAAACATTTCAGTGCCGTTCTTTAAAACGTACTCTAACAAAACTAAAAAACGCATTTGACAAGACTAGACTAAAAATAAAAAAATAAACTCTTAAGCAAAAAGCCAAGCAAAACAAAAAGAAAAGTAAAGCAAAGAAAAAAAAACAAAAAGCAAAACGCAAAACAAAAAACCAAAAGCCAAGCAAAACAAAAAACAAAGAAAAGCAAAGCAAAACAAAGCAAAACATTTTAGTGCCGTTCTTTAAAACGTACTCCTTTAACAAAACTAAAAACGCATTTGACAAGACTAGACTAAAAATAAATAAAATAAACTCTTAAAAATTATAAAAATAAAATAAAATACTTCTTGAAGCAATCTTGAACATGAGGGAGGGCTTCTGTTTGCCAGCTTCAGAAGAACCCAGGTCACTGTCATTGCTTTCCATTGCATCTACAAGACCTGTGTCCATACCATCCCTAACAAACACAAAACCACATAAACCTCCATTAAAACCCAAAAATCAACAGCAACAGGATACTACGTTGACAAGCATACGTGAAATATTTTTAATGCATCAAATAACATGATAGCAGGTCTAAATGGCACATACTGTTGAACATTAAGCTCCAGCTCCTCTATCTTTTTCTCCAGAGAAGTCTGCAGGTCACTTTTGTCAATTGTGTATTCCACCAAGAAGGCCTCCAAAATAAATGCTACAAAAATACTGGAGGAAAATAAAAAAATCTCACATTATGCATATATTTCTTTCAAGTAAAACAACAATAATATTCTAGTAGACTTTATTCTTACTTGATAATAATAATGACGACCACAATGTGAAAAAGGACAAAGAAAATTCTGGCTGAAACGTGTGTGACTGCTGTAAAACCGCTGGTCAACAGTGCAGCTGAGTTAAGGGAAAAGCAATGCATGAAACTTATGTGACTAGAGTTTCACACAATCGATCAAGCATTATACTTGGAGCAAAAATACATTTTGATCTGTAGTTGTAAAGGATATCATGCCACTGATTAACCACAGTGAGTTCCAGCAAGACGATGAAGGACGAGATCACATTATTGAAGTTGTTCTTGCAGTAGTTGAGTTTAGCAAAAGTGGTTCCTTTAAGGAGAGGGTTTCCACAGTACTCTTGATCAGGACTTGTAGAGTTAGGTTCAAAAAAACGAACTTTTCCTTTAAATAATTCCATGCCAACCATAGCAAATATGTAATAGACCACCTGTAGGGGACAGCAGTGGATTTATAATAAAAACACAGGTATTGATTATGATAGTGTTTCCCATCACAAATCACAGTTTAACATGTGGCAAGAAGGGTCTGCCTCCCTTCCAATGATTAGGTCCCTGTCCTAGGATCATAACAGGAGCAAGGGGGCGGAACAATGGGATACTGTTGGCAGCATGATGAGGTGCAGTCATCTAAATGCTGCCATAAATCAAGCACTGCATCCTCCCCCACACTTTTTGTACAAGGTGTCCTTGAGGCCAGGTATGGTGCAGTATAGAAGGTGAGTCACCAATGAGATGGTGACAGCAACCACTCCCTGCACTCCTGCCATGATGGCCCTTTTGGTTTTCATGCTGTATTGTATTTTTATTTAAAAGCAATAACCCGTCTAATGCATACAATATAGTCTGGGGTCGGTAAGAGTTTTTTTAATGTTATATATAATATTACATATAATTCTCTTAAGCTCACTAAGGCTGCAATAATTTGATCAAAAATACAGCAAAAAAGTATTATTATGAAATATTATTATTATAAGTTAAAAGAAAGAAAGTTTTCTATGAAGAAGCTTGTTTCCGCCACAGAATAAAAAATTAAAAAGGTAATTGCGACTTTTTATCTCATAATTCTGACTTTTCTTCTCAGAATTGTGTGATATAAAGTCGCAATTGCGAGATATAAACTCACGATTCTTTTTTTTCTTTTTTTTTTCAGAATTGCATGTTTATATCTCGCAATTCTGAAAAAAGAAGTCAGGATTGTGAAATATAAACTCGCAATTGCGAGAAAAAAGTCAGAATTGAAAGTTTATATCTCCCAATTCTGACTTTATTTCTAGCAATTGCAAGTTTACATCCCGCAATTGTGAGTTTATATCTCACAATTCTGACATTATATCTCGCAATTCTGACTTTATTTCTTGCAATTGTGAGTTTATATCTCGCAATTGTGAAAAAAATAATCTTGAGGCAGAGTCAATTTTGACAATTTAAAATTTTCAGTGAACTAATCCTTAACAATCTGTAAATACTCACCACTATGAGCTGGCCAAAGATAAGAATAGTTGGTCCAATTTTAATAAGTATGTTGATGATGGATCGGAATCTACAAAGGAAAGTTTTTAGTTTAATCTCACATGGCAAATGAATAAAAGGCATTTTCAATCACAGAAATCACTTGTTTGTTTTGAATTTGGCTGGAACTATCTCACCTCTTTATGGAATCCACCAAACGTATGAGTCGAAGGACTCGCAAGATAAAAACAATGTCCAAGATCTGACGACTTGTGTAACCTCCAGCTGCAAATGTGAAAATAAAGTCAAAAAGATTTCTTAAAGGTATGTATATAAAACTTAACAGCTCTGATATAACACTTAGAGAATGCAAAAATCTGTAATTCTTCTAATATGTCCAATACACTGTGTAACAGTGATACTTAAGTATATACATAATAACCCTCAGAGTGCTTAATTTAGTTATATCCAGATGTGCACTTACAGTGTTTGAGTGCTGAATTAATGATGGTGCCAAAGAGTGCAGACACAACAATGATAGTGTCAAACCTGTAAGAGATATTTATTGAATTTGCTTTCATGTGAGCTCAGACAGATGTTATGTGATCAAATTCGGTGAGCCATACAATACACAAAGTGTTCCTCACCAGTTCCAGAAATGATGTCTGGCGAAGAACGCCCGAGGCTCAGTAGAGTACAGTTTGAGAATGATCTCCAACATATAAAGAGCCAGAAAACCCCACTCAGCATTTGATACTACAGGGTTCTCCTCATCCAGACCAATGAACACAGCATTCACCAGAATAATCAGGTCATAGATATAAACAAACATCCTGAAAACGCACAATACAAGACAATAACAGATGACCATATGGAATGCACATGTGCAAACATGTTAAATAACATCTGTAGGATGACAAGAAATCCAACAGTTTCACACAAGGAATTCAAACAGCTTTGTTTGTTCAAAAAAATACATGAATGTCTCAGTGTCAATGCAAGTTCAACTTTTGGGCCAGATTTACTAAACAGGGCAAGCGTGATGAAATAAAAGCGTGATGGGAGAGGAAAGTTCTGCGGGTGATCTACTCGATGTACACAAATTAAAAACACAGACAGACAGCTAATTTCTACAATGAACAATGCAATCTACCAAGATCAGTGCAAATTAAAAATATGCCTTGGCAAATGATACGTTCGGATAACGTCTTCTTCCGGCATTCCAAATAAATGAACAGGAGTGGAGAAAATTCTCGTCCTTCTACCATGCTTTCTGTTCTCCGTGGTGCTTGCTCTTAGCAGCAACTAAAGCTGCTTTTCCACCATCCGGCCAAACCATTCTCACTGCTTAACTGTTCCATTCCGTGCCAATCAAGCCCAGCTGGTACGGATATGGTTTCATTTTCCACAGTGGGGCTGATAACAGAGCTCTTTGGAATGTAATACAAATACGTCAGTTGTTGCCTTGTTTTAATATTATTATTAACTATTATTAACACATTATTAATAATTAATCAAATAGGACACTTGGCCAGATAGGCAGGTAACAGACAAGTGACCAATCCTGAGTGGCAATCGTGCTGTGCCGAACCAAGCCTAAGTTGAAAGATAACTGGAAACTTTCCTTACTGTTCTTAGAACTATTCGGCCCGACAGTGGAACAGCGGCTTATCACAGTCATGTCTCATGTCAAGCGCAAAATGGGTAAATACATGCTTTTTTGGGTATTAAAGGATTAGTTCACTTCAGAATTAAAATTTCCTGATAATTTACTCACCCCCATGTCATCCAAGATGTTTATATCTTTCTTTCTTCTGTCGAAAAGAAGTTAAGGTTTTTGAGGAAAACTTTCACATTGGAAAGGTCAAGCAGAAGTACCGAGGTGCTTCCGCCTACATCACGCATGACCTTTCCAACATGATTACGAATTAGCTAGTGCAAGATGAGCATTTGTGGTTAAAAAAAATATATATTTGGTTTCTTTTGTTTTTTTTAAATGACTGATTGTTTCACTAGATAAGACCCTTATTTCTCATCTGGGATCGAGTAGAGCCCTTTGAAGCTTCAATCTGGACCTTCAACTCATTGTACCCTGCTGAAGTCCACTATATGGAGAAAAATCCTGGAATGTTTTCCTCAAAAACCTTAATTTCTTTTCAACCGAAGAAAGAAAGACATAAACATCTTGGATGACATGGGGGTGAGTCAATTATCAGAAACTTTTAATCTAATCCTTTAAATAAAGGCACAAATACCAGTAAATTGTCTGAAATTTACTGGAAGGAAGGAAATTCCGTCTGAAAGGAAAACTGCTATAAATGACTGAGTCCATGCCTTTTCATCGCAAATTTTTTATTAAATCCTGACAGTAGTTATTTTAATGCCAAAAGACAGTTTGCGCTGATGCAAGCTGTTTGTAAATTTGTCCCTTTGTGTCCACATACCTGTGATGAACCATGTAGCGAATGAATCTGCTGGCTGAGGAATTATAAAGAGAGGGAAAACAGATTTGAATGGGGTGCGCCTGTGACTTCACTGTGATCACCTGGATACTCAGAAGATCAGCCAGCTGGACAAATGCAAACTTTCCTGCTCAGAAAAAAAGAAAATTAAGATGGAAAAAAAGAGAAATATTCTATAAAACTGAAGTCAAATATGAAATATGAAAGAAAAACCTGTCTGACCTATGTGTCCTTTATTCTGATCATCTAAGACACTCCAGAGCAGTTCCCGGTGAGCAATACTGATATTCGGCTTGACGAGTTTAACCAGATGGTTCCATTTGGCCTGGGTCACCACAGGCTCCCCACCTTCACCCCGGGTCTCCTGAAGCAAAGAAAAGGCACGGCACATCTTATATCTTCTGGCCTTCACCAGCTGCCGCACTTCCTCCTGGAAAACATGAAAGAAATCAAGTCAGTGTTCCACTACAGCTAGATAGATAGCTAGATGTATTTTACTGGACTGAACAATAATATTAAAGAGGACATATAATGCCCTTTTACAAAGTCTTAGTTTTGTTTTTGGGGTCTACTAGAATAGGTTCTCATGCTTAAATGTTCAAATAACACTTTATTTTTTAACATATTTTACATTATTGCAGCATCTCTCTTCCCAGTCTGTCAGTAACACTTTGTTTAGTTCCTGTCTCTGTGAAGCCCCTCCATCCAAAATGCTCAATGTGCTGTGATTGGTCAGCTGGACCAAAATGTGCACGGAGGAAAACTCAAGACTACAATCGAGGCGTTTCATGGAGTTCAGAAACAGTGCTTACTGAACTCCCTTTGGAGTGGCTTTGTGCTTTGTTACTTTGCAGATCTTTTTCATGCTCAAAAAGCAACATTACACACTAAAAAAAGTTGAAGACGTAAAAAAAAAAAAAGCAGCATAATATGTCCCATTTAATTTAAAAATTAACTAATCAATAATATTAATTTTAATATTATTTAATTGTAACATTTAAATTAGAAACAATATAAATTTTAATTCAAGATTATTTTATTTTAAAATACATAATTTCTGTAAAAATGTGCATGCTGACATGAAAAAGATGCAAATACCTTCAGGTACTTTTTGTAGTTATTGTAAACGACAGCCAGAAAGAAGGACATGAAGGTATAGGTGTTGATAACAATATATAGAATGAAGAAAATAGTGAAGAAAACACTGTAGTTGTATGCCGGCATCCTACAATGAAAGCATAAAAAATATCAAATATTACAGAAGCATTTGCATTGTGAACAATTCAAGCTTAAAGCATATTATGGGTAGCTGAAATCTTTTATATGACTGAATATACATTTGCACACTATTGAAAGATTCACAAAAGAAGCTTAAAAGGAGAAAAAGAGAGAAAAAAATTGCTAAAGACGTACATGACATCAGGGCTATTAGCAGTGGTCACCAAAACATACAGATCGAAAACAATATCCAAATAGTCTGTGAAATATGGAGAACCATCAATGGTAAAAAGGCCCCTGGGAAAAAGAAAGGGGGGGAGATATGATAAGCAGTTTAACCGGTTATATAAACTATTTTTCAATGGACACAATTGAGATGAATGGAAAACAGAGGTATAAATGGATGATACTGTATTTAGGTTTACCTTTTCCCAAACAATTTAAGAGCCATGAGAGAAAAGACCAACACGCTGAACATGAATAAAAGAAAAACATAGGAGATCTGAGGCAGTGCATTCCGAATACTCCTGAACGCCCTCCGCAGCTACAGACACAAACAGAGGAATAAAAAGGAAATGAGTCTGGAGGAGAGACATTTGTGCCCTATGGGCATACTATACACTACCATTCAAAAGTTTGGGGTCGGTTAAAATATTTAAATGTTATTTAAAAGTCTCTCATGCCGACCAAGGCTGCATTTATTTGATCCAAAAATACAGTAAAAACTGTAATATTGTGAAATATTATTACAATTAAAATAAGAGTTTTTAATATATTTTAAAATGTAATTTATTCATGTGATGGCAAAGCTGAATTTTCAGCATCATTATGCCAGTCATCAGTGTGACATGAACCTTCAGAAATCATTCCAATAAAGAAACATTTCATATTATTATCAATTTTGAAAATAGTTGTGCTGCTTAATATTTTGTGGGGGAACAACATGATTTTGAGGATTCCTGATTAATAGAAAGTTCAAAAGAACAGCTTTTTAAAAATAAAAATATTTTGTAACATTATAAATGTCTTCACTATCATTTTTGATGCATCCTTGCTGAAAAAAAAAAGAAACTTTAAATCACTGACAACATTTCATGGCAAAATTGTCTGAATGAACATCATCAAATCATAAAAAAGAATGAATTAATGATTTAATTAATTAAATACAAGAAACACATAAAATATAAATTATGAAAAAACATATACATTTATTTGTTTATTGTGTTTTGATTGTGGTTCTTACTTGTCGTCCCTCTGTAACATTGACTAACAGAAGTGGTCTTAAGACCCTCGACCATCGGATGGCAAAGTAGCCTGATGTTTTCAGAGCCCCATATATAGTCAAATCTATGAAAGAGAGCTGTGAGGTAAAGAAAGACAATGAAACAAGAATACAGTGACATTCAAAATCTCTCAAAATGTCCAGTTATGCAAGTCAGTTTCACCACACACATAAACTGCTCTGCCTGACACTAAATGTCTACTCATAGTCATTGAACGCCACATTTCCTGGTGATCCTGAAGAACTGCTGAGAACGACAAAACACGGGCTAAAGTTCATTTCACAACATTGTTACGAGCTCATTCTCAGCACTTTCACATGTTTGTACAGACAGAATGCTTCACTGGTATTAGAATATTACATAATTAACACAAGATAAAAGTGATTATGTACCTGTAAATAAGACTGAAATTGATTCATTTCATATTTACAATCTAAAACTATGGATTAGAGACCTACCGTTACAATGATTATGATGCAGATATTTTTGGGATCCTTCCAGAATTTATCCTTTGGAATGACTTTGGCATAGTGTACTATCCGCACAGTAAATGCAGAGAGACATACAATTTCAATTGTAGAAGTTGCCTATAAAACACACACACACACACACGTTGGGTTTTCATGTTTTATGGGGACATTCCATGTTTTGCATTTTTAGATTTTCAAAAAACATAATTTAGTATGATTTATAAGCGGTTTTCCTCATTAGGACCAAAAAAATGTCCTTACAAGGACAAGGATTTTGGATATTACCATTTTTAGGGGGACATTTTGTCCTCATGGTATACCTGAATCACACACACACACACACACACACACTCACAATCAGATGGGCTACAAATAAATGGCGTGAACATTGACACATAAAAACTGCATCTAAATCTCTTCTTAATTATTCTTCACTGGAAAGTGTTTCAATGAAACAGCTGCTCTTCAATGAACATGAGTCTCCAGGAAATATCCCATTGTGTCTTATGTAGGGTTGGCTTGGATTCCAGGATGTCATAAAAGCAGTAAGCAAGTAAAAAAGGTTCAATGGTTTTCTATATAGAACCCTAGAGTTCTTGACTCAATTTTAAATAACACTTTAAACCAAAAAGGTTCTATAGAAGGAGAAATGTCTTAAATGAACCCTTTAAGGTTCTATATACCTGTAGAACCTTTTCTTCTAAGAGTGTAGTTTGTTGCTAATCGAATTATACATTTGTAGAACATATTGGAAATTCAATCAGTGTTACAGTATCACTGTCTGGGATGTTTTCCCTGCTCACACAACCATATAAGTAACTTTAACCCTAATTTTTAAATTCAAAATATAGAGTTTCATGCATTATATACATGTTTTTTTGTGTTTAAAAAGGCTTATTGTCGAAGATCACATGAACAAACAGGAAAACAGGTCTCATTGCATCCACTTGTAGGAGAAAGTGTTAACAGCAGCATGAACTGATGCCGATATCTATGGACGTGTAAGATAATCATACAGAGAGCATTTAGGAAATATTCAACCACCCATTCACAAATCTACACAAAGGTCTGAAACGTATTACAAATGTGATCAATGATTAAACCACTGCTTTGCTGAACAATTTTTAAATGTGAGTTATATTTCCATACATACCCATATAGGAAGTGGCACAACTGCAGGATCCTCAAAGAGAGCCAGAGCAAGATTTATGATAATGAACACATATACCAGCGTTTGCATGAACCAGTGATTGTACAGCAGGTACAGCCTGTGGAATATTTCACAGATTTTATAATACACAACCTAGTAATAGTCAAAGTTATATAAATGATTGCTGGAAAGTGATCTCTTACCTCACAGCCTGTGGTGAAGTGTCAAAAAAGATATTCCTGTTATACTGGGCATCTGACACATAGACAGTGGCGAGGTCGAGTTTCTAAAGCCCCATCAGCGAATATCAGAGACCAAGAAGATAGAATAATCAGTTTGTAATCAAAATCAGTATGATAGGCCAATTTTAATCACTTTCCTCCTTTTCTTTTTTCTTTTAAAAGAGATGCACTTGGTGTGACAAATTGACTTAAAGTACAAATAATTAATATAGTCTCTCAATGTTGTCATAAAACCTGTATAAATAGAAATTACCAAATCAAATAATTTACAAAAGCTGTAAAAAATTACAGAGTACGACTTACCAAAACTATTTGACGCTTTAACCTCCCACCCACGACTTCGGTAAAGTTGGTTTTATATTCGCACATTCGGACATCCGTATTCAATAGCCTTGTTAATCACACTACATTGGACATTCAGTGGACATTCACAAGTAAATATGCCATTAAAACAATACTTGCCTATTTTGATCGACTGTGAAAAATGTTGTAAGTTGACAATCGTTGGTTGTCAATATCATGTCGCTGCTTAAAATTTGCAAACATTAATTTATTGCACATTTATTGGAAAGTCTGAATTCATCAGAAGTCCGAATGTGCGAATATAAAACCAACTTTACCGAAGTCCTCCCACGCCACACTATTCCCTCAAAACGCTTTGAAATGTTTATTTCTCTAAACAGTTTAGCGACAAACAATCATAACAATTCATTTCTCAAACTATTAACAGGTAAAGATCTTCTAAAATGTTTGTCAAATGTTTCCAGTGCTTCAGTTGACACTTTCTTGACAAACAAGGAGGCAACATTTTCCAGTGCTTTCTTGACAAACAGGACACCAGATGTTTCTCTTATTCCATAAAACGATCCAGATTTTAAAAAGGTTCAAGAGATTTTCTATACTAATTAATAAACCAAACAATCATCTCTTAGAATCAGAGTGCCATCTATTAGCTTGAACTTATTTATCTATAAAACCATCAGTTTATATTTTTACTTTTTGCGGCATATTGATGAGTACAGGTTTCAAGAGCAACATACCTCTGTCATCTCATCTGAAACGTTACTGGATACAATATTTCCTCCATTGGTTAAACCTTCATCCTTTGCTAAAGAATGGCACTTTGGTTTTTCGGTCTCAGACATTTTCTCTATCCCTCAACTTTTCCCTGTCCTTACACAGCAGATACATCCAGTTCGCAGGAAATCCCGTCTCAAAAAAGTTTATCTTGCAAAACGAAGCGAATTTACTAATCATAGTATGGCGAAGGCCTCTTTATTAATAATTCATGACCCACGCCTTCGTTTGTGGAAAATGACAAGCAACGTTAGCGTGGACATTTAATATTTAGTAGACAAGCCATCTTACCAACCAACCTGAGCATAGTCTAATTAACATAAAGAAGCACAGCCTTCCCGTTGATAGGATGAACGACCTATCTAATTAATATTCATAAGCAAAGACCTCGCCATACTAGGATTCGATTGGTTAAATGCCGCATATTACACACGCACGGTGGGGACGTGTTTTACTTGGCTTTAACCTCCAAATAAACAGTTCTGGGGCAAACTATATAAGTTGTATGGAACATCAAGAGTATATATTGTTATACTGTTTCTTTAAACAGAGTTTGCAATGCTGTGTATTTTGACCGGTCATGTGACTGAATCCAGCGGAAACAGCGGAGAAGAGCCACAGAGTCAGTTTTATAGGGACGTCGTCTTGAAGAAAACACCCTGATGACTGTTATGATTAACCCATTGTTCTCTTTTGCTTACACAGTAATTTACTCTGAGACCTCAACAGAAGAGGAACATTACAGATTCGAATAATTTATTGTTGAACGATTTTTAGTAAGATATAATAACTTTATAAAATAAACAGTGAAAGAGCCTGTACCACAAAAAAGAAACGAATGTAAAACTTTATATATTTATTATATTTTACCAAAAGTGATTTCTATAAATGCCATTGAGTGAAAGAACAATACAAATGTAAACAATCTCCTTTTAAAAAAATCTGTTTCTTAGGATAATCCTTTACTGTTCATGTTGAATATAAAGAAAAATATAAATATGATTTGAAATGATGACCATTTTTTTAACTCAATTACAAAGTGTTTGAATGTGCAAATTTGGCTTTAATTTGTAGTTATAGATATAAAATCATTTTTATAACCCTATCTCTGTAAAATAAAAAAAAATAATAAAAAGNGGGGGGGGGGGGGGGAATTGTTGGTTTAACTTAAAAATGTAAGTTACCTTAAAATTGAGTTCATTGAAATTAAAAATTTTGGTTAATACAATGAAGGTGATTGTTTTAATCAACAGAAACTCAAAAGTGTTTTCTGAACCACATTAATTATCTAAGTTGATATGACAAAAGAAAAAATGTGATAAATCATGAAAATATTTTTTTAGTGTATGAATTCCCTTCTGATGCTAAAATCAATTTTTATACATTGTAAACTGACAAATGTTGATTAAAAACTGTTTTAATCAACAGTTTTCCATACATCCGGCAAAGTGAGCAGAAAACGGTTTCAAAACTTCAAAAAAGTTTTCGACTAACGTCCAGCTGTGATTTCTTAAAAGATATTAATCTTTCAGCCATGAAATTTAAAAGCAGTGCCTAAAATGGGCTTTATATTCAACGTCTGTAAGAAAGAAACATTCTGATGTCAAATTAATTTAGGTAGAACAGGGTTTATCCTGATGGAGGAGTAAGCTCCGATATGCTTGATGATATTGGGTTCAACGCTGTGTGCCTTCTCACCCGGCGTCGACCTGGCTATCTTGTACAGCACCATGTCTTTTGCATTACCCTGAGCACAGACGGCATGGTCCAGGTATTCGGCGACTCGGATGGAGGCATTACCTGGGTACAGCATAGCAGGGGTGCAGCATTCAGTGGCAGGAGACACAGCATAAAGCTGGGGTGAGAGCCGTCTGATCTCCAGCAGATAGTGCCTCCCTGCCAGCTCAGCCACGGCCATTATGTAGAGAGTTAGAAAGAGAAGATGAAGAGGTGAGAAGGTAAAAGAAAGAGGTGTACAGTGAGAAATCAAGAGGAGGAGGATTGTAGCCCCAAACAGGCCGAGACCCATCCATTCAAGAATGCGATACGGCTCCGGGTTCCAGTATCCCTGCAGACGTTCCGGGTGGTAGAGCTTTATGTATAAAGTGTTGCGGGCAAATCTCCGCGAGAGTAAGTTTTTAATCAACGGAAAGAAATCGGTCATCGGAAGTGCATCATCCTCTAGGACAACTGTGTTTTTTGGCCTCATCAGGTCCCATCCTTTCCGCAGGCAGTAGACGTAATCTCTTTTCTCCTTCTCGAAGATGTTGGCCACGTCTTTGCTATGCCATTTCTCATCTGGAGAACGTCTAACAACCAAAAACTGTTTCTCCAGAAGCAAAGCATCCTCGTTCAAAGTGGGACCACTTTCGACATCACAGAGCATGACCTCAGCGCATGGTTTATCACCACACGCCTTAAGGAGCGATTTGAGCTGTTGTGCCACCTGTAACAGGTAGTGGTATTCCCTTCCCTCTGATCTCCTGGCTGTCACTATAGTGACCAGGAGATCTGGTTTCTTAGTATCTGTTTCCAATGGGTCCTTCAGGCTTTTCGTAGAGGCAGCACTCTCCCAGAAATGCAGGGCCTCCTGACCTCTGTCGTAGCTTTTTTGTAATGATTCATCGCTTAGTGAATCAAGATAGACATTCTTTAAAAAATAATGCGAGTAGAGTACACGATGGCAGCATATAGGCAATATCACTCCAAAGGTTAAAACACACGAAATCAGCCCTTGAGCTACTGGGCTTGACCAACGAATGTGCTTGCTGGTACAAGTCCCCCATCGAGGCATCTGTGTCCGTTTAAACTGAGATCACAATTCACTTCTGTGACAGTTCACTTCAGTGCTGAGGTGACGGATATGTTGCACAAGTGGAGGGATGGGGTGGATCCAGATTTAAGCCAATGTGCAGTAAAAGTCACGCAAATATGAGATTATGAACTTCAGAGATATTTCCAACTTGTATCTGTAGACAATAGAGATATATGGAGTCACACTCTTATTTTTCTTGTAAATAAAACATTAAACATGATTTTAAAAATGTTTGGGTCATTCCATACATTCAGTTTTGAAAAGAAGATTTTATTAGGTAAATTAAAGTAAACCCTACATAAATATAAAAATATGTATAAATACGTTATTGTCAAAATATTATGTACAGTAGCTATGTATTGAGAATAATAATAAAAAAAAAATACAAGCATTTGTTTCCAATATGTGTATATAATTGGATTTGTGTAATAGGACAAAAAACATTCATGCACTTGACTTTTTTTATATGTTATGAAAAATGTTTATTGATGTCCGTTATTAATATGAATATAGTATTGCGACGCTTTTCATGAAATAACCCTTCTTTCTGAGAAAAAAAGCTAAGTTAGGTGTAAAGGCAGTGTGTGTTGTAGAAAGCACGATAAACAATATGAATCAGTTGATTATAACAAGAAAACAAACCCGGAAGAATCTTGTTCATCAGTTTGTAAATGGCCAGTGAAGTAAAACAATGAGAAAAAACAACTATTTCAGCATTTCTACCTCTCAGAATGTGGATGTTTAGCACTCAGCGACTTGACGACAGCAACCGAAACCAAAAAAGCACGTCAAACATCAGTCTGACTCTTGACTACCTACGTACAGACGTGCTACGTGCCATATCGATTACGCCGAATCTGTATTACTGTAACACATGGACAAAATGCGCATTCAATTAACGGGGAAGCAATATTAACCGCTTCTTAAGGGGTAGAACATTGAATGCATCCAGGGCACAAGTGATGGCTCATAAAGCTGAATCATCCACTGATTTAATTCGCATTCAAATTTCAGGACGGTTTTTTTGTAAGTATTAAAAACAAATCGTAGCTGGAGCTCGAAACATTACTGTGATTGGTTCATCGTAGCCACCGCTGAGTAAAGTAACAGAAACCACGCCTTCAAGGGCTGTAACTACCACACCAGACACTAGATGGTAGTGTGAGGTAAAAGACGATCTGAAGTGAACCATCCGATGCGTAGGGCAGGGTGAAAATTCAAAAGAAAGATTTTTGATAGATTGAGATTAGTGAAAGTAAACTGATAAAAAAAAAAAAAAAGTTGGAAGAAAGTAAACTGTGCAACATGTAAAGGGGAACAAGTAAGTTTCGAGACTGATTCACCTGTAGCCTAAATATAATCAGACCATCAAATGTAAGTTAGGCCTACAGTCCTGTTTTTCAGTCTGAAAATGTTTTAATTTGTGTAACATTTGTAAAACATCTCAATGAGTACATAAAGAATAGAAATCACCTACTCAGAACTTTTAAGTTTACAGGTAAAGTTTGAAACTTATGATGTGAACGTATTACCATACTACACCCTAAAACAGCCTACTAAAACCTGTAATTTCCTGAGAAATTGCAAACAATTAAGATATATCTCATTCGTAACTCAAAAAGTATGAAACTGAATCCTGAGTCACGCTCTGTTCACCTGTGTTCTGGTGATTAAACACGAGGAAATCTAACCCACCCGTGTAACCAGATAGACTTCTTATTAGAAAGCATGTTTCAAGGACATATTTTTCAATGTTTCATTTTGCTTATAGTCTTCGACATAGCCTACCACAAGGTGTTTGACCGTCAACTTGGCAAATGTTGAGATAAAAATCTTTTGCTCAGTTTATTGTTCCCATATTTTGCATTGACATTAATCACCACCATGAATTGATTAACTGGCTGAATTAGAACATACAGTAAGATGTTGTTGTTGGCCTATCATAAAACAATAGAAGAAAGTGGTCATGGTCATTTTAAAGACAACAACCAACAACACTGTCAAAAATAAATGTGCATTGGTAGCTTTGAGAATAATGTGTAAACAAGTGTTGACTTTGAAACACAAATGACTGGCAAGAAAACAAGCAGGGAGAGCGGAGTGCACAGGGTGGGTCTTCATGGAATGCATCAAGATGAACAGGTCTGTCCAGTGTATGTCAGCCTCTTTAATAAAGCACATCTTCTCCATTTCTGCACATTCGTTTTACCTGTGCAGAGAGGACACTCAGGTGAACACACATGGCATCCAATACAGGGCAAATGGGTTACCTGCCCAGCGGAGGGGCCATTTTCTGCACCATACCCGACATCCTCTACCTACCTGAGCTTGTGAGTTAATTTTAATTCATTTAATTAATTACCTTTATGTTATGTTTTCATTAAAGGCACTTTGAAACAAAAGGCTGTTATGTTATTTATTTTATGTAAATTCAAATACTGAAATTAGCTATATCATTTTTGCTAATTAATCAAGTTATTGATTAGTGGTATAATCGGCAACAATTACTGTAACAATTCAGCCTGGAGAGTCTAGTTTCATAATTTATTCAAATTTATTTCATTGATCAGTCATTTAAAAAAGAAAACAAATAACAGAAAATGTATACAATTATGAAAAATACTGTTTATCTAAATTTTATACTAATCCAAGTTAAAGTGATTTGATTCTTTATTGTAAGTGATTACATACATAAAAAGTATTTTCAATTGGCCAAATATTACTGGAAAATGTCAGAAATATTTTTATTCTACTTTATTTCAGTCATTATTTTCTCTTACATCCAATTTATATGTATACAATTTGATATCCATATAATATTTCAGGTTTTAAAACAGTTCATAAGCAAAGATGTTTACAGGGGAAAGAGAGTTCTAATTTTTCATTTATTGGAATATGTGTTACTATATTTTCTTGTACAAAAAACACAACTATCTGGAAGCTCACTCTTTCATTATGTTTATCTCTCAGGTCTTTGGCGGTCTGGTATTGAGTCTGGTAGCATCTACATTAGTCGATCCTCCCAATCCCCAGGCTTATGTGATTTCTGTGGCAATTTTTTGTTTCATCGTATCATTCCTCTGGTTGATGGTCTTTGCCTGTGGATCACATCGTAACAAAAGCTCTTGGGCAAGCGCGGTAGGTTCATAATCTCTCTCTTTCCATCTTCTCTATCTCTCATTTACTTCCTCTTTCCTCATGAAGACATTTTCCTATATTAACATACGTTTTCTTATTTTTTTCTCCACAGGATGTAGCATACCATGCATTTGCAGCACTCCTCTATCTCAGCGCTTCTGTGCTTCTAGCTTGGGTTACCATTTATATTGCTGACCTTGATTTGAAAGACACAATTGTTTACAAGCTGGATGTAGCTGCTGTGGTGAGTCCCTCTAGCCAAAAACAAAGTTCCAAAGCTATAAAACGCTGTTTTATCTGTTAAATACAAATATAGTAAGATGATATTGGTGAAATCATGTGAACAAATATGACAAAGCGTTCAGCTGATGTTCTGAATAATGTTGAATATTTAGATTACATTTAACCTCAATCAGGTAACCTAAAATGTGCTTGATGTGGTAACAAATAACTTATTTAATATGAAATCAACCTGACTACATTAGATTATTTAAAGCCATTTTAAAGAAGCAACTGTACATGTTTCCTGTTGAAGTGTAACTATTTGTCTCTTTCATTTCAGGTGTTTTCCTTTTTCACCACTCTACTGTATGTCATCCACACCATTTTCTCAGCCATCCGATGGAAATCCTTCTAAAACATCTGCACACAACCTGCTTTACTCATATGATCGTTGAACTGTCTCATTAAGCAAAGTTATTTCACAAATGTCATTTAGTGCTTAAGTAATAATTCATGTGATAATGGATTGACTGTCCAGTCTTATTGTGTTGTTCTATAACTATACAGACTATTTTTTTAAAAACACTTTTTGCTGGTATTTTTTGTAAACTAGTCTATGTATAAATTATTGTAATTACTGTATGACTTACCTAATAAAAGAGATTATAAACGATATGCGGAGTATTCTCTTGGTGTGCCACTGGATATGTGTCCCTAGGGTTTTATTATAAACCAGATAATTGGCCTTTATTTTTAAATATAAGGATAGGAAGATCTTCTGGAATGAATCACTTGCTTTTATAGCATTCTGCCAGTGTAATGTACCATAAAACTACATTTTTCATTTTCTGAAAAAAAGAAGAAAAAAAAAAACAGAAAAAACTTTAACCTTGTCACCAAGTGACTTTGCAGTTGCTAAGGTTTTTGGAGTGGTCTTTAGCATGATCCTATAGACCGTATGCACCTGAGCAATAAGCACACAGCCATCTTTAGAATTTTTTCTTTGAACTTCTTTATAGACCTTATGTAGCCCCGCCCTATAGAGGAAAACATATGAAAAAAATATGGTGGTGTAAAAAAAGAAAAATGAGATGGGAGGAAAAATAAGTCAATGCATTTGCGTTCTCTCGCAAATGATTTCCGTTCTCACAAGAAACTTTGTGTTTGCAAAACCTTTGCGGTCATCTTCACAAAATTCTAAAGATGGCTGCGCGCTTGTTTCTCTGGCGTATAATTCCAATACAGTTGCTACATTCTTTAAAAAAAAGTTTTTTGTTGTCTGTGTATTTTGGTGTGTCTTTCTGTTCCTTAAAGCATGTGGTGTGTCTGTTTTTGTCTTTAAACTGACTTTTTTGCTTTTCTAGAACTGGTTTAACCTGTTCTTAGAGGGTTCGGTATTAAGTATAAGTAAGAAGACACAGGGAGTGTGAGTTCACACACATCTGAAATAGGGGACAATTGGGCCCTGTAAGGTGATGTCTGCACTGTAAAACTCAATAAGTTCAGAATACTCAAAACATTTAAGTTAACTCAATTTTTAGATTAAAAGTTAGTAGAACTTAATTTTTTTGTGACAAGTAGGGCGGGGCCGAGAGCCATGGAAGTAGAGCAAGGCCAGTGTGGTGCACAAGTGTCTCTCATTAACAATCACATCACTGGCATTCCTTCGCTCCCAGTTCTCAGCCTCGCCCCACTCAAGTACATATAGTTAATTTACATAAACATCACATTCAGATCTTGGTTAAATGTTAGTTAGCAAAAAACACATGCTATTATAACTATCAAAGAGACTGTCAATATATACTTGCATGTATGTAATCAAACAACATACATACAGTATACAGTATGTGGTCTAAAAAGGTTTGCAGCCCATCCTCAACCTAACCACACGGTCTACTCTTCACCAGAATGGTAACCCTACAAAACTAACATAACAGAACCCCCTGTCAATCCCAACATAACACAACATTAAACACTAACTTATGTCTCCCTATGTTAATCTTATGCAAAAACACACAAAATGACACTTAATTTCAACATATATACAGTCTGATGCAAAGCATGCTGGGAATTAGAAATCTGCTGCAACTAAAACAGTTTAGTTTACTTGAAATATGTCAGTGCTGTGAACTCAAAAGTAAAAGAAAGTTTTAAATACTCATAACAGTTAATTTAACTGAACTAATTTGTTTAATTTAAGTTTGTCCTACTCAAGCGAATTAAGTATTTTGAGCATTAGGGTTAACAGTGTGGGAACTGTATCAAAATATTTAATTCATGAGGGCAGGACAGGTGGGGAAATGAATCCAAGAGTCCAGGTGCATTATACTATGACATGATTACTTCTATGTATACCGAGATCCCAAAAGCCACACTTAAAAATGTATGAATGCCATTGCATTAGATAATAAAATAGCAAAGTGTCATTTAAGATAGAGCACAAGCACAAACTAAAGTTTTTTAAGTAATAATAATATTAATAAATAAGGTTATATTTCATAATTTTTTAAGTG
This sequence comes from Anabarilius grahami, assembly GCA_003731715.1. Taxonomy (NCBI): domain Eukaryota; kingdom Metazoa; phylum Chordata; class Actinopteri; order Cypriniformes; family Xenocyprididae; genus Anabarilius; species Anabarilius grahami. Next base: position 3,599,070 of record RJVU01075544.1, on the reverse strand, counting down.
GCTCAAATGGATAGTTCACTGAAAATGAAAGTCATTTGAATTTGGAACAACATGAGGGTGAGTTTTCCCTCATGTTGTTCCAAACTCAAATGACTTTCATTTGTCCATGAAAGGACGTTAGTTAAAAATGGAAAGAAAGAAAGAAAGAAAGAAAGAAAGTTTGGAGCTATAGTTAGTATATAATGTATACATTTTTATGGGTGCAGAATCCCTCTTCATATCTTAATGTAAATGTAACTCAAATTATTAACAACTCGATCTTGCATTGTAAATCACATTTTATTATTATTTTATAAAAATATGTAAATATTTGCCCTGGAAAGGTTTAACCATACTGTAAAAACTAAAGGTGCCTCAAATATCCGGTTGGGTACTCTAGGAATTTCAAGTGCCTCAAAACACTTTTTTCCGATAATAGGGTTACTGGTGGAACCATTAACAGTCTTTGCAGTTCTTGAAGGAACTTATGGGATCATTTAAGCACTTTGTATGAGGTTTTGTAGTCCTACCATAAGACCCCAAAGTGCTTTGGAGGAAATTAGAGGAACTCAAAATCTATGGGTTAGGCCTATTGTAAGATCTGTAAAAAGTTAGGTGGTTCTTGGAAGACCTCTTTTGTGAAAGCCAGCTGGAGGAACCCAAAAGTTCTCTGAGACCACAATAAGATGTTGGCTACAGCATTGTACATTTACTAGTATTAATAATAATAATAATGTAATTATTATACTTAAAGTACTACAGTTATACATCTAGCACATTTATAGAGTAGGCCTAATTTAAAACCTAAACAATAGCAATAAAAGGAAGATGAAGCAGGAGGAGCTGAAAAGTTTTGCGGTCACGAAACCGCTGCTACTGTATACCTCCATGTCTTTGCTTATTGATCCTCGCGCGGAAAAAGCTCCGCTGCCAGTTGCATAAACCACTTAGACTAGTCTTAAAAGTTAAGACACTATTTTTTTTTTTTGAAGAGTGGTCCTAATTTTTTAAAGTCCGTTACATAAAAAGGTAGATTGGTGTAATTGGAATTGGAAAAATAACACTGATTACCCCTTGGTTAACTGCAAGTTGGTCAAACTAGTTCTTAAGACACAATCTTAAAATAGTGACTAAGTTTATGCAACTGGCCCCAGGCTGCTCATAGGATTTGAAATTAATGGCTCATCCTCTTCTTTCGGCTCTCCGTTTTAAGGTTTGTAATCTCGCCAAAGAAAAATATACACAGTCTACTCGCTATATGTTCAAACAAATACATATAAATGCGTAATTTATTATACATTCAATGTTTTACGGTGTTTACCACTCGTTTATTGCAAAGTATGGCGTATGAATGATTTGGCCGTTTTAGCCGTGATGCTAACGAGATAATGAACGTCGTGCTACAAATTTAACTTAATGACTATATCAGTCTTGATGATTTTTTTTGTCATTCAGCATATTGTACAACTGTGTTTTTGTATAAATTGTATTGTTTGACTGTGTACTTATGTAAGATGACTTATAACACAACTCATAAAACACGAGTCATTTTTGGAGCTCAACAGAAGCCATTTTACTTAAATTGTTGCATTGAATTGAGCTAGACAAATGTACATAAGAATGGATTCATTCATGAATGATTTACAGTACACAATCTTTTTCTGCTTGCATTTCCTGAGATCTGCGTTTGGGTTCCACAGACAGAAAGACAAACAGGTTTAAAATGTCACAAGGATGAGGAAATAATTTTTATTTTCACAACTAATGTATCATTTTAATAATATTACTTACAGTACATTTTGTATTTTGCAGGGATCTTGGCATGCTGAAACAAGTTTGAACAGGAATGAAAACCTCTTGTAGAGCTGAAAATCAAGTGTCAGGACCATTTACCAAGAAAGAAGAAAAAAGAAGCCTGGCAAAAAACAAAACTGCTGCACCTTTTTACTTTCTTGACTAATTGCATTTTATGATGCAACGGAGTAAAGGTGCGGTGACATTTGTGAAATTTCAGTGAAATTTTGTGGGTCTGTTGTCCTTTGTCAACGACGTAGTGACATAATGTATGAAGCACAGCTCACACAGAAGTCACTTTCAAGCAGCTTTCTGTTGGTCAATGCGGTGAGTTTAAGTGACCATCTTGAACCCATACTGAATTTTTTGACCTCACACAAAATTCTTTATTGTATGGATTCCTAAATGACTGGAATTCACCTGTGAAAATTTGCAGAACAACAGTAAATGTGACTGCACCCTAACTCAGTGTTCTCTCATCACTTTCAGCTCTTATGCAATGGTGATGTTGACGCCATCCTTGCACAACAGCATATCTCGCTGGGAAAGTAAATGAACTAAGAAAAAAACAGCTTTGGAAGGCGTGAGTGTCCCTGTAATCTCATGGATACTTTAGAGTCTGATTCTCAGTCACCCAGCCCTTGACGTTTTGAAACTGTGGTTAAAAATAGTTGATCTAGGGTAGCTTCAACTAGGATAAGACTCAAGATGTGTCCCCAGCTTTAATCAGACGTGGACATTTTCTGGCTGGTACATTAGTAGATGGTGGGAATATTTTTTTTAATCAGAGGATCACTGTCCGTTGCATTTTACATCAACACTAACAGGAAAGAATGCAATGCTAGATGTCAAAAACCACATTTATGTTTTTCTCAGAAATCTCTTTTTAGTGTGTTCAGACGAAAGAAATCGAGAGGTAACAAACTGTCTCTGACTCACCTCAGTATTGGTTGGCAAGAAACTCATGTGTTTTTCAGCCTTAGGGGCCCTTACAAGAGTCATTCCGGTTTTATAAACAAAAAAACAATCTAGCGGCAGTACAGGTCTTTTTAATTATATCTTTTGGAAGAAGACTTTGCCTTTTTAGATGTAAATAAAATGCTGATTTTGGATGGGGGTTTTTGTTGTTGTTTTTTAGTAAAAGTGATTATTATGACCTTCAGGTCATTATATTGTATGTGGTCTGAGGATGAAAACATCCTATTTGTTTATGAAAAATTACATTTCTGTTCTATGTTCTGTTCAAACAAAGCATCTATTTCTGATTTTACATGTCTGTTTGTGTCTCAGGGACTCCAAGTCCATTTTATACAGTATACTGGATACTTAAAGGCTCTGAAATCAAACCACTGTATATTGAAATGCCCACCAAGGCAGCATTTATTTGATCAAAATTACAATAAAAACAGTAATATTGTGAAACCTTAGTACAAACTGAAACTGTTTTCTATTGTAATATATTTTAAAATGCCATTTATTGCTGAGATGGTTTAGTATTTTTCTTAAAGTGTATTTTTATTAAACATAGGAAATATTATCTACATATTAAATAATATCTACAATGTAAAACTCAAAAGGGCCTCAGAGTGCACCGTGTCTCCCTCTACAGCTCTGAGCACCAAACGCAACAATGAGTGGTAAGGACTAAGGGGATACTTCTGATGTTGAGATATGTAAGTGTAGGAGAGTTTGTGTAAATGGAGGAGTGTTCATGCCAGAAAGATTAAAATGTGCACCTTTCCTCTGCTTTAAGAGCAGGAAGAGGATGGGCTAATAAAAATGAAAGATAACCCAACGAAAGTGCAAACAAGTTGAAAGAGATTGTAAAAGTTTTGAGCGAGATTGTTAGATGATCAGCTGGCATCTCGGCTTTATTGTTTGAAACAATAAAAGGATTATTTCACTTTTTAAATAACATTTTCCTGATAATTTATTCACCCCCATGTCATCGAAGATGTTTGTCTTTCTTTCTTCTGTCGAAAAGAAATTAAGGTTTTTGATGAAAACATTCCAGGATTATTCTCCTTATAGTGGACTTCAATGGCCTCCAAATGGGTGAAGGTCAGTTTGAGTGCAGCTTCAAAGGGCTTTAAATGATACCAGACGATCTTGCGAAACCATCGGTCATTTTCGAAAAAAATTTAAATGTGAACTGGCGTTGCGTTCGTTCCGTAAGTAGAATAGGGAAGGCGTATGACATACAGCGTAAGCTTTTTGAAGAATACGAAAAGCGGAAGCACGTGCAAGGCGATCATTTGTTTATATATAAATCATATACATTTAAATTTTTTCGAAAATGACAGATGGTTTCACTAGATAAGACCTAAGATTGACTTCTGCCATCACAAGCCACCACTGGTGAAGAACTGAAATCTTCTACTCGTCTTGTGAGATGTAAGAAGGACATAAAAGAGATTATCACAAATAAGTGACCCATTACCTAACATTAGACAAGCCACCATTTGAAAATATTACAATACTTCTTGTCTATTTTCCTTCTGTTTTTAACCAATCTTTTCCATTTGAAGCTCTAGGCCCCTCTTTCATCTCAGAGGCAAAAGAAAAATGGCGCCATATTTGCCACAGATTTGGCTCATATGTAACAGGATTTTATCTACGCTTCAATACAAGTTTCAGGATGGAAGTTCACTTATGTAACACAAACGTCATATAAGGACACTTTTACTGGAACAGAAGACGTTCAGATGAGAGATACAAAAAAAAATGGAGCACGTGTTTGTGACAATCATTGCCGTCCTATATGCCGGTAATGATCATGTCTGCCGCTGACTACAGGAAGGATAATACTTAATCTAACAAACTTCAAAGTTATTTAATGACTCATAAGAGGATGATTCATTACTGCTGTTTCCAGCAAACTTGAAGAAAGTTCAAGCTGAGTTAATCTCAGATTAGGGTCTATGGTTGCTGGTGTCATACAAGCTAAATCATATGATTTTGCAAGCTAGTCACTTCATATGTTCTTATACTTGAGACTGTGTAGGATATGGCATAGCAGGACTGGGCATCATGAATCATCATGATATGCAGTAAAAAAAAGCACTGGGTAACTTCAGGCACTTTGAAATGGACCTCGGACTGGGCTAAACTTTTGGAAAACAGTCATATATCTCACATGACTACAGATCTAAAGAAAAATCATGTCAAACAGAAAAACACCAATGACAAGGAGAATGTGTCATCTGCTGGCAGTGCATAATCTGATTATGTGGTAAAAGATGTTTGAGGAGAATAAAGACTATACTTACAACAAGGATGAACTTATCATAGCTCATTTTACATCCTACAAACAAACAGAAGACATCTTGTAACTTACAAGTCATCTTCTTGTTTTTTGTAGTATGTAATATGTTGGTAAGTTCTTCCTGGCACATACAGCTCTGGCACGTTTTGTGTTTTTCTGTTCATGTTTGAGTCTTGTAATTAGATTTCATTGTGTTCAGCTCATGTTTGCCTATGTTCCCATTACTTTGACCCAGTGTGTTTCATTGATTGATCCATTTCACCTGCTGTCTCCTTGTTAGTTCTCATGTGTTTGATTCTGTTACCTGTGTCCAGTGCTGCTAATTTAGCCATTTGCCGCTAGATTTAGCGACTTCCCTGCTCCCCTTTTGAGGCTTTTTTCAAAAGTCTAGTGACAAATCTAGCAATTTCTTGGACAAACCTTAACTAGGTTCTGTGACTCGCCCACTGATCTCCATTTATATTAATATGCGACATCTAGCGACATTTAGCAACCAGTTTTAGCTACTTTCAGCTAAAAGCAATTGGCAAAACTGCCTGTGTCTGCAACCAACTGACCAAGAACCATGGATCTAGCAGCAGTGAAAATCCTCCTCCTCTCGCAGGGGAACCAGTCCCTCGAGAGACACACACAGGCCATCCTAGATTTGCAACATCTTGTCCATTATGATGACGTCAGCCTCTGTGTGTTTTTCTAGGCAGGCCTCAACATAGAGACCAGAGCGCATGGACTGGGTACTCCTCTGCAATGGTTCCCCTTTTACCATCAGCCAGAGCGAGAAGGAAACCAGCATGCCTGCCAAGTCTGAGTCTCTTCACGTCCTGCCTGCCAAGCCAGAACCTGTTCATGTCATGGCCGCCATTCCAGAGTCCTGTACCATCATGGCTGCCATTCCAGAGTCATGTCCCGTCATGGCCACCGTGCCTGAGCCTGTTCCCGTGAGAGGATTTCCTGAGCCTGTTTCCATGAGAGAATTTAATAAATCCATTCTCGTGAAAGAAGTTTCCGAGTGTGTTCCGTGAATGAAATCCCAGAGCCTGTTCCTGCCCTTGAGTCGGTAAATGAATCGCTGACCATTATGGCCACAGCCGTTGTTGTGTGTGTGGGCTACACACACATGGGCTCCAGCCCCTGACTATCATCCTGTGAAGGCTCCAGCCCCTGACTATCGTCCCATGAAGGCTATCATCCCAGAGAGGGCTCCAGTCCCCATCCTGAGTCCAGAGAGGGCTCCATTCCCAGTCCAGAGAGGACTCCAGTATCCGTCCAGAGAGGATTCCAGTCCCTGTCCAGTGTCCAGAGATGACTCAAGCCCAAAAGCCCATTCCAGAGTCTGCTCCAGCACAAGAGCCCGCTCCAGTCCACAACCCAATACATCCTCCCAAGAAAATTTTGAGGGGGTGCTATATGTCCTCGGCCGTAGAGGCCAAGCCAAGCCCCCGGGTCAAGGCCACGGAGGCCGATCCTTCCAGGACCCCTGAACTGCCGGCTCCGCCCTGGCCCCCTGAACTGCCTGCACTGCCATGGCCATCTGAATTGCTGGTGCCTCCATGTTCCCCTGTACTGCTGATGCCGCCCTGGTGGCCCCTTATCAGCCTC